>JALBCR010001623.1:52500-127521 GCA_030710515.1 Abscondita cerata | reverse complement strand
ATGCGTAATAATTCTTTGATGATCAATACTCCTTCGTATGGACATCGTCAAAAACTTGGAATGCAAATTCAAAAAGAGGTAAATTCTTCCGCCGAAGATGGATGACCGATCGGGAAGGGGCCAGTTTCTGTGTCAGTCCCCGAAAATATAAATGCAGTTCATGACATGATTTTATCAGACCGTCGAATTGGGCCAAATGGATATCTGAAGCACTGAATACTTTCATACAATCGCGTTCGCATACTCATGTCCCGACTGAGACATGAGGGGGGAGTACCGCGCAATGGATCACCAAATGTTTGAATGTTGACCAAAAGCGTGCAAGAGAAGGGGCATCGCGTTCGATCTGTGCGTCGATTTGAGGAAAACGATGGTAGACTTCTTAAACCGAATTGTTACTATGGGATGAGACTTGGGTACATTTCTAGGATTCAGTTAACAAAGCAACAATCCATGGAATGGCGACATTTCTGGTTCTCCAGACCTAAGAAGTTTCGTGTCCAAAAATCTGCTGGCGGGCCGTTCTTGCTTTCAGGTTTTGGGATTGCCATAAAGTAATCATGATTGATTTGGGATAAGGTAGAACAATAACTGGATATTACATTTTCGACATTACTGACCACTCTAGCGAATGAAATATAAAGAAAAAGACGAGAAAGCTATCCAAAGGTGTTTTGTTTTTGCAGGACAACGCCCCTGCACACAAATCTCATGTTGCCATGCAAAAATTTGTGATTTAGGGTTTTGAATTACTAGAACACCCTGATTATTCCGCCTGATTTGGCTCACGTCCGACTACTCACCTCTTTCCCTCAATTGGAAAAAAGCTTAAAAGGTCACATTTTCTTCCAACAAAGAGGTAATAGAAGCTGTGGAGGTCTGGTTTGCAGAGCAAGAAGAAACATTTTTTTGAAAGGTCTAGAGACGTTGCAGGTTCAAGGTAATAAAGGTATCCAATTAAGAGGAGGAATATGTTGAGTAATAAAAATATTTTGACATTAAAATTTGTCTGGTTCTATAGTAGGCTAAAGAATTTTTTCAATATATCCTCGTATGTCTTTAATTGCATAAAAATTGCAAAGTTTGAATGGCAAATCACTAATATTAAGCTAGAGGTATTGTTAGATAATGGCTGAGTGTTCATTGATGGAAACAAATTTGAAAACGAAAACTTAAATCATGGAAGAAACTAAAAAATTATATCCAAAATATAGGTTACATGCTTTTCTACATTCAATTACAGTTTCATTTATTCATACTTTATTTGGTGCACTTTAGACGTTGGTTAATTTTACCTAATGGGTATAAACAAATACACCCTTCCCTGGTAGCTTACACTTAAAACTGTTTTAGTTCGGTTACGAAAGTAACACAAATATGTACAACATTTATATCATATTCGTGGTGTTTTCGAAAATGTAGTCGGGTTTTAAACCTATGCTAACCAACTATGCAGAATTACAAAATTGCGGCGCATCAGGCCATTGAGAGTATTTCTTAATGAAAACAATTTTTTTAGGAATATTTTTATCGGAGGCAGGAGACACTTTTCCTTTTCCCAATATGATTGTAAGTCTGTAGTGATTGCAAATGTCGATGGATTGAAACACCCACATCAGCTTGCAATTTTTTTCTAACGATGAAAATGTCGTCCTACGTTTAAAAGCAGTACGTAGATATATGAAATTTACTAATTTGCTAGAATATTTTCAAGCTGGCCTCAAGAAAATATATTTTTGCTCGTTATAAAGATCGCCAACACAAATACAATTAAAATCTTAATTGAATTGTTATGGAAATTAAATTATTTTAAGGTAGTCGTAATTGGATCAACGACGAAGATTTTCACCCTACACTAATATATAGCGATCAGTTTGAGGAAGCTAACGAATGTGGACGGAAGTTTAAAAATTTTGTTACTGGTAACTGCAACTCAACGAGTAAGCATCAGTTTTCTAACGTTTTTAGGAAATACCCCAATTGTAATATTCTGTATGGAAACTCCGAGACATGGGCACATTATCAACTATTAAAAGAAACTTACGTTACATTCAAATTCCTACAGACGATAGCGTACTCACTGAACATGTCTTTCTCCTATCTTCACAGTAAAATTAATTTTACTGATGGTTCTTATTTGGCGATACACAAAACCAGTAATTATGAACCTAATCTTTTAATAAAAGACGCTACTGTTTATTATTACGAAGACATGGTTTGGAACGTTCCTGCACCGAAACGCGTATCACCGTTGGCGGTTTTAAAGATCACATTCAAACCATTGCTGTGGTTATTTGTTGTGCTGGCGTTTTTTCAACTTCGACAGTGTGGTGGTTGCTTGAAAAACTCTAAAAAGATAATCTTTCATATTTTGAAGTTTTCTTGGGTGTTCTCGATTACTATATGGGGTTTTAATTAAACGTGTTCCTAGGACTTGGGTTTTACGATACGCTTTTATCACCTACGTTATCTACGCAATTCACATACAAACAGCGTTTACTTCAAATCTTATTCAAATTTTAACTGTAACTCAATACGAACAGCGTATAAATAGTTTACAGGATCTTGCTGAATCAGATCTGCCTATATTGATTAGAAACGATATATTCAATTGGCTTAATGCAGTAGAAACTAAAAGTTCTTTGCACAAAAATTTTTGACAAATTTATTATCTTGACTCCCACAGATTTCCATGAAGCTATTTTGCACAAAAATTTGACTAACTCTAGCATACTTTGGAACTACGACTTATTTAACTACTATGAAGGCGCTTAAAAAAAACTTTATATTACTTTATAGATAACAGCTTTAGTGGCACAACAAAATCTTCGTTTTCGGGATATTCCCTTGTTAATTTGTGGCCTGCGTTTAATCGAGCCGTTTCAGTTTTGTTTGAAGCAGGTTTTGTGGATTCGTATGTTAAAAAATTTCAAAAAATTAATTTACAGTATTTCTTTGACTATGGTTTTATGAACATTCAGAATGAGGACAAAATTACAATCACATTAGAGCATGTTTCTTCAATATTTGTCATGTGGACTTTGGGATTATTTTTAGGACTTCTAGCTTTCCTAATAGAAATTTTAGTCCATACTTGCAAAAGCGTCAGTGCCGTGTGATTTGTAGATATCCCACTGCTCTTTATGTAAAAAGCTCAACCATAACTGGACAAAGAGTAACAACCCAAGCAACACATAATATTATGTAAATATTAGTAAATAATATTAATCAAACATTTAAATGTAACACTTATAGATTGCAATGTTATTCTGCATTCCAGGTTCTAAATTTAGTGTTTTAATGTGATCCCACAATGATTCAGTTTCAATTAAACTCCAATTCTTGTAAATGTGTTGAAATCGTTGGTGTTCGGAAAGATTCTTGCAGCTGAAGTGATTTGTCCATGTTCTTTGATAAAATCATGTAGTAATGATCGTCTAGCAGCTTCAAAAGTCGAATCCACCACTAAACCCTACATTTAATTTAAATTAGTACGAGTTTTTAAAAAAATTAGGTAATTGTCAAGGTCATTAGTCATTAAACGTAATAGGAAATTAATAAAACTATGTGCGTGTATGATACTAAGAGTGTATTACGTAAAAACAGTGCAGAAACTGAATTCAAAACCCAAAACAGTCTGCTAAAAAATGAATTATTTGGAAAAAAACACTAATTGCATTGAAGGTAATGATTACGTGAAAATTATGGCGCAGTAAATACAAGAAGAAACGTAAAAGGGAAGTTTAATGCATCGTTTCACTAGTTAATTAAAGTAAATGCATTTATTTCCCGATAATCAATATCCGAATTACAGGAAACTAGCAGGAATTATTATAGTTACATAGAGGTACGGTAGGTACGAGACAAACGGTATAAAACTTGGCTAGATTTGAATTCAAAAACCAATGTATAGCAGGCCATGGAATGAAAAATTGTAAATATTGACGCAAATCGACGCTTCTTCAGTTTGTCTGTGTTAAAAGAACGACAGCAAAATTATAGCAAAAGACGGTAGAGGTGACGTCACAAAAAACGTAAACGATAACTGAAAAATTTTAAGGTGACGTGAAAAGTTTAAATACAAGTGCTGATGTAAAATTATAAATGACAACAAGAGTAACAAGTGCACCGAATAATATTAAACATTCAATCAATTGAACAAAAGTTAACCCGAGTTGGTGTAAAATTAAAGTGCATGTGCCACGACCACCAGTGGGTAAGAAAAAATCCTCAACGAACAGCAGCAGTAAAAATTCAATCGAATTACCTGGTGAATGGCAAGGTAACCTGCAAAGGCAAAAAGACAAAAAAGGACAAAACAAAAAATACATTTAATTACGTTACCTGCATGACCGATGTTTGTTTAATATTGTAGTAGTTTAGTTTAGTTATTAGTCCACCTTTGTAAAATAACTTCGTCGCACACAACAAACCCTTCTTGTACTATTGAAAGACGTCGAGTCATTCTTTTTTAAATTTAATTTTTATGTTTGTGTGTGTGTTAATAAAAAACTTGTTGTTTACGGTTTGGTATTATTTGTTGGCAACATCGTGAGAACTAGTCAATTTGTAGTGCTTAAAAACAAATTATTATTATTATTCCTGGAAAAAATTTGAAGACAATTTTAAAAGTTAAACTACCGCATACAACGTTTACTCGGTGAAATTAAAACCCTGAGATTTTGAGTCAAGTTTAATTTGAATGTTGGTGGTATAAATGTAAATTGTAAAATTATAAAAATATTAAATTTTCTTAATTTCACATCTCAATAAATTAAAAAAATGTTTTGGGAAAATATCTGTTAAATATTTTAGATAAACATATACAAAATGTTTAAGATAAACCTTATGTAAATATTAATCAAATATTTTAAAAATTGCCTTATCAAAATATAATAACAATAAATAATAATATATTTTAAATAAATACATTTAAAATAATTAAATTTAATTTTCTAATAATATTTTCTAAACATTTTAAAATGATAATCGTGCAACATTGTAACGTTGGAATACAGTTTTTTTGTCGTTTCTGCCAAACGGAAACTACAGATACTAGAGGTTATTTTCTAATAAATTTAATTCAAATTACCTTAATTCGAAAATGCTTTCTAAGTGAAGTGAAGAAGGCATCGTTACATGAGTTGTCTTAAATCATTCAAAAATGCCGTAGCTTACTTAGGAAGCATTTTTCGGATTAAGGTTATTTGAGTTAAATCGACATAAAATAACCTCTAGTACCTGTAATTTCCGTTTGGCAGAAGAGTTTCTAGACACCCTGTATTTAATTGAGTTTTTACATGAAATTAAATTTTACACTATGCTTTTAATTATGGTCTCTAAGGTCTGTCTAATTCTCGTTTATTAAAAAATCATTCAGTTTATTTAGTAAAAGCTAATAATTGTGTTCACAATCACGACCAGTAAAAAAGTTCTTTTTTACGTCATCAAGGCTCTTTGTTACAGTAAACAAATGTAATACTTCCTATGCCAAAAACATGAAAATAAAGCGGTTCAAAGAAAAACAAATGGGTTTAAAAAAAGAAAGATAAAAAACGCTAACTAAGTGATACCATTTGATACACTTATGATGCAAATTTTGACAAATTACTTATTACATAAAAATTGAAAACGAAAACTTACTTACATTACTGTTTGTCATGCTTCTGCACTTTTACTTGACCTCATTCGATTTCACACAAACAAACACACCTACATTAATGATCGTATAGATACTGACCGTTGGTAATTAAAAAACAAACACATTTTAAAGTTTAATGCATTCATGTCTTTTCTTTATTAATCTAAGATGATTTGGGAAATAAATTATTTCTTAGCCCTCGGCTACGAACTGTGAGTAACACCAGGTCAAACGCTTTTACTATCATACCTGCTTTGGTAAAAATACCAAAATATTGCTGTGGTTTATGCATAATTCTATTTATAAACGAAAAGTAATTGAAGTTTTTTTTAATTTAAATTACAGCGATTAGGCCCCTTTTATTCAAAAATGTTTACTCAAGGTGAAGGTTCATTTTTAATAAAAGATTGATTAATCAAACATTAAACTTTACTTAACACAAAATTTACAAAAAAGACGCTAGAGGCACAAATACGATACGCAAGCAGTCTTTCTTTTCAGTTTTCACAGAAACAATTTTACATAATTAACATAATTAACTAACTTTCATTTCAGCCTAGATGCTGGTAGTTACGGTTTATTTGTAACAAACTAAAAAATAAATATATAGCAGTTGCTAGAAGGCGTGCCGGGCAGCTCTTCTTAGTCGGAAGTGGTAGTGGTTTTTTGAAAATCGTTTAAAATACAGGCCTCTACACTGCTCAAAAATTTATAAGGCGCCACCTAGGATTACGTATAAGAAATATCTAAAGCCACTAGGAACTCGTGGACACAGAAACAAACCGTACGTGAATAGAAATATGTATATTGTTATAGCGACTAGAGTTCAATTAACACACAGAGAAACACATAGACACAAAAATAGATAATGTCATTTAAAATGAATAGCAACATATAGTTATCAAATAATAATAATTCACGAGAGCGAGTTAAAGCACGAATACAAAATCGAGTCACAAGCGCCCCAAATAGGTTAGCGTATTTGACAGTCGTAACACTGATTAATCCCTGCAAGCGATTTACGTGATAAATATTGTTCAAAAGGTGTTTAACAACAATTACGGCAAGTTCCAGACCTTGGAATATTATTTAAATAGGTTCAAAGCGCACAAAAATTAATTAGGTACTTGAAATATCATTCTAGTTCACAGAAGTATTTATACCTACAACGATAAAAAAGGTACGTTGTTAAACTCACGACCACGGTACGTATACATAGGACGCGATAAAACTTATGAATGACATGCATAAAAGCATTAACTTAGCTGGTATAATTAGGAAGTCTTCAGTGTTTGACAGTTACTCGGCAGATGTTACAGCTCCCGTATCCAATGATTATCCAATGAAGGAAAAGGAAAAGCCAACATGGACTCCGTTGGTAACGATTGCTGGGTTTCTCACAAAGAACCAGATAAACCGCTTATCTTGGGTGGTGTCTTTGACCCGAAGAAGTTTTCAAGGTAGGTTGAAATTCCAACAATGGTGTGATACCAGACCCACTTCGAAATTTTATAATTTTCGGATTATTATCCTTGCCAGAATAACTATAATTAAATATCCATTGACTAATTAAAACGGAGTGCCTGCAATGACCAGCAGAATAAGTCAAATAGGAAAATCTACAAAAGAAAGACCAAAAAAAAGAAAAGTGCCTGCAATTAATAGAACCCGTAAAGCAAATATTTTAATAAAACCAAGTAAAGTAAAAAAAAGTACTTACACAGGAACCGTAGTCGAAGACTTATTCACTACTTTAAATGGGGTGATTTAACTTCAATTAATATTACAAAGCGCATGTCTAATTGTTTAATTTTTAAACATGTACATTTTTCATGTACACCTTTTCGCGGCAGTAAGTAAAAAGGTAATAAGGTGTAACTTTTGCAAATGCCGACAAATCATCGGAACTGGCAATTTCAAACAACTAAAATCCCTAGAAGACTTCTCAAACCAAACATTCATATTTAAACGCATGGAAGAAATTGGTTCACAAATCAACTATTTTCAAAATAATACCGTCACACTGGATTGCAGAAACTTGTTGAATGGTGACATCGGTTTTTATAATTTATTAATACAACTTCTCACTTTACGAACTACTCTTACTTTGCGTAGTTCATCATACTTTTCGTTAAACCATTTTTTGTTTTACAACCCTGCACATGTATGTATTTTATACACTTTTTATTCCATCACTCTAGTTTAATCTTTTTTCGGTCGATGACTGAAAATCCAATATCTAACGGGTTAAGAAAACACTTTCCTACTCTGTTATAATCGTCTCTTTGTTATTTGTAGAACTCTTTATCTCACACACGTGTTAATAATTTTTTATTACGTCTCTACAGTGCCTTTAGATATAGACACTACTCCGCACAAATTATCACGTACGGTCTCGACATTATTTTATCGAACGGAAATGCAATTTTAAACAATTACCTATTTTATCAATTTATATGCGTACAAACATTTTATTGTAACTATATGAAATTTTATGTAAATAAATCTTTAATTGTTTTTAAAAATTTAGAATAAAACTTAAGAATATCGAATATCGATTTTCCATACTTGAGACAATTTTTTTTTTCATATGAAATTTTTTTAAAGTACAAGTTTGAAAATATTACCTGATTATTTTGATTATGGCTCATTAAGCAATAATAACAAAAATAAAAATGTATGTGTTCTTTTCTGTTACGGTTTATTTGTAAACAAACTCCAAAAATATAGCAGTGCTAGAAGGCATGGTCGGCAGCTCCACGTAGTCAGAAGTGGTCGTGGGCTTATTGAAAAACGTTCAAAATGAGGGCTTCTACACTGTAGAAAGAATTTATAAAACGCCACCTAGGATTTCGTATAAGAGATACTCCAGAGCAACTAGGAACTCGTAGACACAGAAACAAAACGTACGTTGATAAAAATATGTATATTGTTATAGCGATTAGACTTTGATCAACGCACATAGAAACATATAGACCCAACAATAGATAATATCATTTAGAATTAATAGGAAAACTTAGTTATAAAATAATAATAAGGCACAAATAATAATTCAAGGCACAAATGCCCCAAATAGGTTAGCGTATTATACACCTTTGACAGTCGTAGCACCAATTTTTCCATGCAAGCGATTCACCAAGTTCAAGTGACAAATATTGTTCGGAATATACTTGACAACAATTACGGAGAGTACCGGACCTTGACTGATTATTAAAATAGTTTCAAAGCGCACAAAATTAATTAGGTACTTGGAAAGATCTTTATAGTTTACAAAATTATCTATGCAGCGCCAAAATGGTACGTTGCTAAACTCACGGCCGCGGTACGTATACATAGAACGCGACAAAATTTATGAATGACATGCATAAAAGAATTAACTTAGCTTGTATAAATAGGAAATTTTCGGTGTTCGAGAGTTAATCGGCAGATGTGACAGCTTTCGTATCCAAATCTAATATTTTATTGTCCAATAAAAAAAAGAAAAATCAAAATGGACTCCGTTGATAACAGTTACTGAGCTGTTCACAAAGAACCAGATAACAGGCTTATCTTGGTGGTTCCTTCACCAAAAAGCGGTCCCAAGGTAGGTTAAAATTCCAATGTTAGTGATAATACCAGACCCACTTTAATATTTTATAATTTTGGATTATTATTCTTGCCAGCATAACTAGAATTAAAGATCCATTAATTAATTAAAACAAAGTACGTCTGCAGTGACCAGCAGAAAAAGCCTAAGGGAAAAACCCACAAAAAAGAAAAAAATGCCTGGAATAGATAGAACCCGTGAAAGCAAATATTTTATTAAAACAAAAGAAAGTAAAAAAGTACTTACACAGGAACAGTAGTCGAAGACTTATTTCCTAATTTTAATGGGATAATTTTACTTCAATTGATATTATAAAACACATGTTTAATTGTTTAATGTTTAGACAACATTTTCATGTACACCTTTTAAATAACTGAAACTCCCAGAAGATTTTTCAATACAAAAATGATATTCAAACGCATGAGTGTAAACACGGCTGTCTATACTGTAGAGACAAAATACTGTCTCATTTCTTTGTCAAAGTATCCTACGGAGGGACCCGTGAACCCGTTTTGTGGATAACGATGGTAACCAAATCGGTTATGACCAATCAGGTTGATTCGCATTACGTCACTAGATTTGAATAGACTTGAAATCTTTTGACCGGTAAGGGCCTAAACGCGTAAAACGATAATTATGAAATTTTGTGTGTTGCTAAAGACATTCTACCGTCCAAGATGATATATCTTTTATTGCGCTAAAACACCCGTTTGTGAGAATTTTGGAACGTTTCTGGCTTTCTACTTTTTTTTGGAAATTGAAAATATGTTATTTTATACAGTATATTGTTGTTGGTACACACTAAAAATTTTACAACAATCAGTTTACGCGTTTGAGCCTGATCTGGTAAAAGGTTTCAGGACATCTGAACTGCCATCTTAGGAGTATTATTGTATTTGTTTTAAATTGTATTGATTGATAACAATTAATGATAATTACCATTCTAGTAAAGGATACGGTAAACCTTGTCGAACAAAGGAAATGAATAATTCGGAAATAATCTTTCAACAGCGAAATTCAAATACCAATGATATTAACAAAACGTTAAGCGTTTTAAATAGTTGATAGTATTTTCGACAATTTCACGTAATTGAATATGGGTAAGAGATTATTTATTTAAGTCAAAAAACCTTAAAAGCACTAAAGCCATGCATTTTCGTCTAGAATGTTATTCAAGTAAAGCTTGTTGAATCCGGTCAATGACAAACGGTGTAAGCTGCCAAATAGTTAGAGTCGACAACTTCTCGCACTTTAGAATGGGATAGTACATACATTTTGTGGTAAGTGATGGTATAAATATCCAAAACCAGGTTACTAAATATTAATACTTTTCAATTCAAAACAAAACTCCATGAACTAAAAACTGTGGTATATTAATTATTATATTTTTTCCCACAAAAACTTTATTTTTTATGGTCAACCGACTTTTGCTGTTTATGATACAGTTTGTAGGCAATATAAAAGTCTCTCTCTATGGACTAGTCTGTTTTTGTTATTCTATGGACGTCTGTCAATGTCAAACGTAAATGTCAGAATAAATGTGTGGATTTTAAGAGTAAAAACTTTTAATTTATAAACACAAGCAAAGACGACCAAATATACGTCTGTTCTGCAGTTTATATTTGTTTGAGCAAAATCATATAGTTGACCATAAAATTTTGTATGCAACTCGTCCATAACCTCGTTTTATAGTCTTGCTACAGTTGTGGCCTCTCTTCTTCGGCACATGTCAATATATCTGTAGTTCGTCCGTAAAAACATAGATAGCGATTATTTTTATCTGGTTATAACTTCACTAGACATCCAATTGAGAAACACTTAGAAACTAATTTCTAAATTGTCCAAATTTAATTCATTTTCAAAGAATGGATGATAATTTTGTAATTTTTTATAGGTTTACAAATATCTAGCTACGAACTTGAAAATTTGCATCTTTCTTATTGATTTTATTCGATCGCAAATTTAAGAGTCTTAAAACCGTTGACTAATAGTGAATTAATTTAATGTTATAAGCAATTAAAAGGCAGAAAAAATAGAGAGACGGTTTTGTTCGTTTCACGTTTAAGATCAAAACTGTTATAGCTCAAGTACTGGTCAGCATGTCGGTTCAATCAATACAATTAATTAAATTAGAAAGTGTCACTCCATCTATAAATTGGAATTGATCACCAACAGTTTAAGAGATATTATTTGGTTTTGCAGGGTAAAAATCTAAACTCATAGTTGCATTATCTTGTCAATTCATACATTTTAGATTAAATTATGCATAAAACTATTTCGTTTTAGGATCACATAACATGTTTTATCGCCAAACCTTTCCACGAGAAGTTTAACAGACGTCAGAACGTTGAAAACTTTTGACGCGATTTTTATTGTAATGATACTTACCCGTATACAGCAATTAAACCTTGTAGAAGTGTTTAAGACTGAGTTTAAAAAATAAACACTACTTTTTACATTTAAGTATACACCTCTGATGAGCTCACAATAAGAGCGAAATGCTGCATTAGGTGTTCTTTTGTTGCGTGTTACTTCTGTACAAGTTATCTTGGCTTTGTCGGCAACGTGTTTACAAGCATTAAAAGCACAGCCTTAGAAGCGCTTTGCACTTAACACACAATTCCGTTACAGTTAACTGTTGCATTTCTTAGTTTATACTATTCATACGTTCAAGTTTACAAAAGATGTCGCAAAACATTTTACTTATGTTCATTGCTCCACGAGAGCAAAAACTGTAAACGTATACCACTAAGTATACACCTCTAATGACTCACTAAGACGAAATGCTGCATCAGGTGTTTGTGTGGTACTTTACAAGTATCTTGCTTTATCGGAACGTGTACAAGCATTAAAGCTATCGCTTAGATAGCGCTTGCACTTTAACACACACATCCGTTAGTTAACTGTTGCATTTTCTTAGTTTATACTATTCATGTTCAAGTTTACAGAGATGTGTAAACACATTTTACTAACGAGAACAACCTAAACATAAAAACAACAAAAAGGCGGCAACGTGTGTTACAAGCATTAAAGCTATCGCTTAGATAGCGCTTTGCACTTTAACACACACATTCCGTTACAGTTAACTGTTGGCATTTTTCTTAGTTTATACTATTCATACGTGTCAATGTTTACACGAGATGTCGCAAGACACACATTTTACTTATGTTCATTGCTCCACGAGAGCTTAAAAGACCAACCGCCGTCTTGTACAATCGTATACCGCACTTAAGTATACACCTCTGATGAGCTCACAATAAGAGCAAAATGCTGCATCAGGTGTTCTTTTGTTGCGTGTGTACTTCTGTACAAGTTATCTTGGCTTTATCGGCAACGTGTGTTACAAGCATTAAAGCTATCGCTTAGATAGCGCTTTGCTCTTTAACACACACATGCCGTTACAGTTAACTGTTGGCATTTTTCTTAGTTTATACTATTCATACGTGTCAATGTTTACACGAGATGTCGCAAGACACATATTTTACATACTACTTCTTACGTTTTGGGAAGCTACTCGGTAAACTGCAACTTTTTTGGCATCTTACCTACATAAGTGTTGACAGATGATTTTAAGCAATCGAGTGTATAAATTTGAATTTTTTCTAAAGATCATTAAAACAAGTTTAAAGAACCTTCGATTTACAATATTAAAATAAAACCGAAATTTTATTAATATAAAATTTATAGTAAATGTTTATTGAAATCAATCACTAATAAATTAATTAAATTTGGATACAATTTTCTAAAACTAATCTACAAATCATTTAAAAATAAGAATTATTTTTATTTTAAGAGAAATCAGTGGTGTTCCGTACACATACCTACTTTTGAATCCTTGCGTATAGGCAACCAACACAGCACATGCACGCTTCAGTTAGATGTATGTGAGATTTAAATTACGCGCCGTTTATGCTAATTTACAATTGGCGGAGCACAATTTGAATCAACATTTTGAAGAAGAAGACGTCGCCATTACATCCTGTAACAAACACACAACAGCAAGTTCGTACTTCGTACACAACACAACGCAATAGCCATGCCACATGGTAACAGAAGATTTATTTAATAGAAGATTAGTAATTGAAGATTAAATACAACAAATGGTCACATCAAGATAGTAGCAGATAGCAATGGTAGCAGTTATTATGGTAATGGAAATGGTATTGGAAATATCAATCAAGCTCATGATCAATCAATTAAACGCAAGTCTAAAAATACGCACATTTCCTTTGTTACTTTGTCCTATTTTTGTATACCTATAACCGTAAGTAATTTTCACATTTTGTATTTGTTTGAAAGTACTTGTAACGTTAATTTTAAACGTTGTAATCAAATTTTAGTAGTAAATCTTATTTCGTCATTGCGTCATTTATTTCGCAACCGCTTTGTGCTCACAGGAATTTTGCATTGTAATCGAGTCGTAGTGCATTATTTTGTATTAGTTCTTGTGAGCGTGTCTCCATTCGGGAAACACACATAATTTTGGTCCTTCGAGCCGGATAGGTTAAGTCCTATTGATTATAGTTCGTTGTTATTTGATTACAAACGTTTACATGAGTTATTGTTGCAAGTACGATAGCTTATCAATTGCATTTACATTACATTTGGAATATCGGTTTCGTTGAAAACATTTGAGGGTTACTGTTATTATATGACAGTAGCGTGTTAGCATAGATGTAACAAGGGCGCTCGTAATAACTGAAAGATTATTACATTTAATTTGCAATGTTGGTAGTTTCGCCGTGTTTGTAGTTTTTGCCTTGTTAGTAGCTTGCGTTCGTTCATATAACCATTAACAGTGGTTCAAATAATCAGTTACATATCGTATTAGAGAATAGTCTTGTTGCGACCTTGGATACTGCTGCCATATCGCGTTTTAGTATTAGTTTGTTAGTATTTTCTATTCATAATGGTTTATACAGTAGAAAAAACTTTAGCATTGGCCAAGCGGGCAATGCTCAAATTGCAATCGATTCAGAAGTTAGCTGTAGGAGTCGAAAGTGATGAGTCGTTACAGTCTGAATTTTCTGCTGCATTTAAGAATGCTTCTGTCATTTTTAGTGACTTTCAAGCCACATTTAGAGATACTTTAATTGATGAAAGTGCTGACGGTTGGGCTGACTTGTGTAAATTAGATATTCAGATTGATGGAATCTATTATAAGATTGAAGCTGTCCATTTGTCGTTAGGAAACACAATAAAAAGTCGTCCTCCCTCACCTACATCTTCTGTAGTTTCGGATTCACAACTAAATAGATCACATATTCGCTTGCCAAGAATTGAGCTCCCAAAATTCGATGGGTCACTCAAAGATTGGCCAACTTTCAAAGATTTGTTTGATACGTTAATTCATGGAAATGAATCGTTGTCAGATGTGGAGAAATTTCAATATTTGCTTTCTACATTATCCAAAGAACCCTTGACGTTAGTTAAGCATTTGCCTTTGACCTCAAATAATTATCAAATTGCACACCAAACATTAGTAGATCGTTATCAGAGTAGTAGAGTTTTGGCCACGTTGTACTGGCAAAATATTGCAAATGCCCCTAAAGTTAGCAAGCAGTCTCCTCAAGCCTTGCGAAATCTTTTGAATTCGTTTGTAGAAAATTTGTCTGCACTAAACCAAATTGAGGATATGGATCATTGGGATTTCACTTTGTTTAATTGGTTACTGGGAAAAGTAGATCCAGATACTCGCCAACGTTTCGAACTTAGTCATCCTCAGCCTCAAGTTCATGGATTTGAAGAACTTAGGCAATTCCTTAGCGACCAATGTCGTGCGTTGGAAGCAACCTCGTTTGATAGTAGTAGTTTTTCGAATTCCGAAAAACCGCGTGGTGGTCACAATGTCAACTCAAAGAATAGTAATAGTAGTAGTAGTTGGGACAATAAGCGTCCTCAACAATCATTCGCAGCGACGACGCATCAGTCATCGCACAAATCTTCGTGTTTACATTGCAAAGATCATTCACACACAATTGCTTCTTGTCCTAGTTTTAGTAAACTCAAGCCGCAAGACCGCTATAGCATTGTCAAATCTTCTCGTAGTTGTTTGAATTGCTTGAGTCCGCAACATCTGGTTAAATTTTGCAAGTCGAAATTTTCGTGTCGTCATTGCTCACAACGACATCATTCGTTGTTACATTTTGGAGAAACTACTAGGAATTCCTCACAAACTCACAATTCTCAAGAGTCTTCGCAATCGGCCGTTGAATCTTCAGAAACTCCTGTCTCGTTGACTTCGGTGAGGTTCGCAAATAGTAGTAGTTCATCAACAATTACGTTGCTAGCAACAGTTCGTTTAGAAATTAGAGATCGTTGGGGTAGTTATCAAACCGTTAGAGCTCTCTGTGATCCAGGAAGTCAAGTTAGTTTCTTAACAGAAAATTGTCGTAACCGTCTGGGTCTCAGGTACAATCGTTCATCTAATTCAATCGCGTGTCTTGGTGACACATCAGTCAAAGTTAGTCGCGGGAATACCAACTGCAGCTTTCGGGCAGTGGGTTCCTCAACAGATCTATTGCGCCTTAATGCCATCATAATTCAGAGGATTTGCTCAAAACTTCCTCATGTTCAAATAGATAGTGGTACTAGGTATTCGAACGTTACTTTAGCGGATCCTAGTTGGAACATCCCAGGGATTATTGACCTTTTATTAGGTGCTGACATATTTCCACAAATAGTTCGTGGTTCGGTTTTCCATTTCGCAGATGCAGATGGTAACATTGATGGTCCAGCCGCCTTAGATACAATTTTTGGTATTGCTTTAGTGGGTCCCATTACTTGTAATGCAGCGACTCAATCTCAACCGCATTCATTTTTCGTTTCGGTAGAGCCATCACTTGACGACACGTTAAAATCGTTTTGGAATGTGGAAGAGGTTCCTTCAAATGTATGTGTGATGTCTCCTGAAGATCAATTAGCTGAAAGTTTGTTTGTAACGACACACACCAGAGACCATTCGGGTCGTTTCGTAGTTTCGTTACCTTTCAAGGACACTCGGTCCTTACCGATATTTGTAGGTTCACAAGAAATCGCACATCGGCGATTCTTGGCATTAGAACGTCGTCTGAATTCGCATCCCATAATGAGGGACAAATACAATGAATTCATGCGAGATTACTTAGATTCTGGTCACATGTCGTTAGTTCCGTCTTCGGAAATTGTTAGTTCACGTAGCTATTACGTGCCGCATCATCCAATCTTCAAGGATGGTGATCCTCAAAAGATTCGTGTAGTTTTCGACGCTTCGGCTAAGGATAGTGCAGGTATCTCCATAAATGAGATGCTCCTTCCTGGTCCAAAATTGCAAAGTGATATTAGCGCAATGCTAATTCGCTTCCGTTGGTTTCGTTTTGCTTTCACTTGTGATATTCGTCAAATGTTTAGACAGATTTTAATAGAAGATTCGCATCGTCAATTCCAGTTGATTCTCTGGAGATGCGCTATCGATGAGAAAATTCAAACATATCGTTTAAATACACTCACCTATGGTTACGCTTCGTCTCCATTCTTAGCTATTCGTTGCCTGCTGCAAGTAGCGCAAGACGGTCAAGAAAATTATCCGCTTGCTGCCCAAGCAATACGTTCGAATCTGTACGTCGACGATTTTGCTTGTGGTGCAGATACTTTAGAGTCGTTATTGGAGTTACAAAAACAATTGATAGAATTATTGAATTATGGTTGTTATGAATTGCGCAAATGGTCGTCCAATTCGTCTTCTTTGTTAGCTTCGTTGCCTTCTGAATATTGTCAGAACCATCCTTTTGTTTTTGAGGTAGACAAGTCAGATGTGTCAAAGATTTTAGGCCTTCAGTGGCACGCATCCTTAGATTCGTTTTCGTTTGCCGTCAAACCACTTGGTGTCCTCTGTACAAAAAGAGCAATTTTGTCTGAGGTCGCACGCATATATGATCCGTTGGGTTTTTTATGCCCTCTTACCTTTTTCGCTAAACGATTAATACAACATCTGTGGCTCCTAGGTTTGGATTGGGACACAGAGCCCCCAGAAGACGTTCGTTGTCAATGGGAAAAGTATAAGTCGTCACTTGTTAGTTTGTCAAATTTGAAAATTCCTCGATGCTCTAAGCCAACTTCATTTCTAGACTGTTCGATACACGCATTTTGTGATGCGTCTGAAGTAGGTTACGCCTCCGTAGTCTATCTTCGTTTTGTAGTAGATGATAGTGCTTTCGTTTCGTTTGTTATGGCCAAATCTAAAGTAGCGCCGCTTAAAAGATTATCTATTCCTCGTTTAGAACTGTTAGCAGCAGTTCTACTCTCAAACTTAGTTTCGTTCGTGTTAAAGTCGTATTCGAATTTGATTGAAATCAGTCATATAGTTGCTTGGACTGATTCAAAAGTAGCTTTGTCTTGGATACGTTCCCCTCCTTACAAATGGAAAACTTTCGTAGCCAATAGGGTTGCACATATCCAAGAACGTATACCTCCTGGTTGCTGGCGTCATGTCCGTTCTTGGGACAATCCAGCTGACCCGGCTTCGCGTGGTCTTCTCCCAGAGGAATTGCTAAATTGTTCCCTTTGGTGGGCGGGTCCTACTTGGCTTGCTCAATCAGAAAACTGCTGGCCTCAAGAAAAATCAGAGTCCTCGTCACAGCATGCGGACTGTGAACTTAGATACGTCACCTTTACAGCACAAGTAGTGCGCAATGACTTTTTAGTTTTGATAGATCGCTTTTCTTTCTTACGCAAGATTTTAAGAATCCTTGCACGTTGCATTAGATTTATTGATAGTTGCCGTCGAAGAGTGAAATATAATAACGCTCTCACTCAGCATGAGCTTCATCATGCCCTTTTCGTTTAGTAAAGATAGTTCAGCTTGAATGTTTTCATTCTGAATTCGCTCGTATTTCTAAAGGACAACCTTGTTCTAAGAATCTTCAAAAATTGTCGCCATTTATAGATAGTGAGGGAATCTTAAGAGTTGGTGGTCGCCTTAGCAATGCTTCATTACCCTATGGTACTAAGCATCCAGCACTTTTGCCTGGTAAACATCGCTTAACCCAGTTGATAATCGCTCAAGTTCATCTAGACAACAAACATGCCGGCGTAAATACGACTATGTATTTGACGCAACAAAACTTTTGGATAGTTTCGGCTCGTAGAGCAATCCGGCGTGCCTTGTCCTTGTGTCACTCTTGTTTCAGGACCAAACCTACTTCGATTGAACCTCCCATGGCAGACTTACCACCTGCCAGAGTTAACCAAGTCAAAGCGTTTAGTTATGTTGGCGTAGATTACGGTGGTCCTTTTCCTATTCATATATCGAGACGACGCGGGTCCAGGCCCTCTAAGGCTTACCTGTGTTTATTTGTTTGCTTTGCCACTAAGGCATTGCACTTGGAGATCGCTTCGGATCTCTCCAGTGACACATTTCTCGCAGCCCTGCGTAGATTTATCGCCCGTCGTGGACGCTGCTCTCGCATTTACAGCGATTGTGGCACTAATTTCGTTGGAGCCAATAAAGAATTAGTTGCACAATTTAAGCTTGCCGTTGAAAGTGAAGCCATCGAATGGCATTTCAACCCCCCTTCCGCGCCGCACTTTGGTGGTTTATGGGAGGCCGGAATTAAGTCCGTCAAAACCCACATTGCCAGAGTCATTGGAAAACAAATTCTTACCTATGAGGAATTAAATACCTTAGTGGTCCAGATTGAGGCAGTTTTGAATTCTCGTCCTTTGTGTAGTTTGAGTTCAGACCCTAATGACTTGAACGTACTTACACCTGGTCATTTTCTGACTTTAGAGCCTTTGACAGCTCTTCCCGATTTAGACTTGACACAGTCAAATATTTCGCGCTTATCAAGATGGCAGTTAGTCCAACGGTTGCAACAAGACTTTTGGAAACGGTGGAGAGACGAATATCTCCATACATTGTATCAACGCGGTAAATGGTCAAAATGCCGTGTATTTGAGCCTCTTGATATTGGTACTTTGGTCCTCATCAAGGACGATCTAGCCCCTCCCCTTCATTGGAGATTGGGTAGGATAATTGAATTGCATCCTGGAAAGGATAATATTGCTCGCGTAGCGACAGTCCGCACTACGAACGGCCTGTTAAAACGCCCCTTGATAAAACTGTGCCCATTGCCATTGCAATGAGGCAGTACCTCCTCATTTGTTACGTGTTTAGTTTGTTTGTTGTATGGTGGAATTATCCACATTAACATTAGTTTAGTTTTAGAAAATCACCAAATATTGTTGATTTTGGTGGGCGGTTATGTTCCGTACACATACCTACTTTTGAATCCTTGCGTATAGGCAACCAACACAGCACATGCACGCTTCAGTTAGATGTATGTGAGATTTAAATTACGCGCCGTTTATGCTAATTTACAATTGGCGGAGCACAATTTGAATCAACATTTTGAAGAAGAAGACGTCGCCATTACATCCTGTAACAACCACACAACAGCAAGTTCGTACTTCGTACACAACACAACGCAATAGCCATGCCACATGGTAACAGAAGATTTATTTAATAGAAGATTAGTAATTGAAGATTAAATACAACAAATGGTCACATCAAGATAGTAGCAGATAGCAATGGTAGCAGTTATTATGGTAATGGAAATGGTATTGGAAATATCAATCAAGCTCATGATCAATCAATTAAACGCAAGTCTAAAAATACGCACATTTCCTTTGTTACTTTGTCCTATTTTTGTATACCTATAACCGTAAGTAATTTTCACATTTTGTATTTGTTTGAAAGTACTTGTAACGTTAATTTTAAACGTTGTAATCAAATTTTAGTAGTAAATCTTATTTCGTCATTGCGTCATTTATTTTGCAACCGCTTTGTGCTCACAGGAATTTTGCATTGTAATCGAGTCGTAGTGCATTATTTTGTATTAGTTCTTGTGAGCGTGTCTCCATTAGGGAAACACACACATTAAATTAAAATTTAATAGGAAGTAAAATTAAGTAAATTATTAGTAAGTGTTAAAGCAAAAAATGTTAAATTGACATTATACACAAAGAACTGTTTATAAAAAATGTTTTTGTTAAGTTTGATTGAATATTACGTTGTGTATTTGTTACCGCATTGAAATGATGAGATTTCTATTCATTATTTCTAAATTGTTTAAGCTACAAAATAGCTAATTGCTTTTCTTTTCAAAAACCCCGTAGTTTGTAAAATATTTACCTAAAACTAATTTTCCTCCTCTTAGACACCATATAAAAATTGGCAGGGGTCGAATCGTTAGGGAGTTTTGACATAACGCATATAATGGTAATATCTTGTCGTACGCAAAAATCTAGCCGTATCAAAATTTTTCTAAGGTTAAATGCTAATTTGACTGGGCTATGATGTTTTTGCGTGAATATTCGTTTAGTGATAGTACTGTCACTTTCCTACAAAACCAGTAAAATTGCATAAAAATCTAAAACACCAGGACGTCGGGTTGTTGCTGATTGACTACCGATGCGTTACAAACTGCTTGCCAAGACTGATAGAGTACGTTGAGTTGTTTACTATATAATGACATCACACGAGATAAAATTTCAAAAATTTATTACGGGTGAGTGAGTGGTCCAAAAAATTTAAGGTTTTGGATTTTTACATCTTTTAATGCGTTTAATCATAATATGTAATGAAAAAATTTTATGCATATCCCCTATTTCCAGACTTTAAGTCATGCTTAAGCAATATTGGGTAAAAATTTTTACTATAATTTTTATGGTAAAATCAAGCTGTCAGAAAGCGGAAAATTTCTACTAAAATATTTCCCAATTTTTTTATATATTATATTGCTGATTGGTACATACATGTTGTGATGGGGACAACCAATAATATTGACTTAATTGTTGTTATACAATAAAAAAGTGTATGTGTTTAAATTAATTTTTAATTTATAGAGCAAAATAGACCCAAAGCACTCTTTAATTTTGAACATTAATGCAAATAAAACTTACTTTGTATTCCAGTTTGGATATTTCTAAACCATATCAGTGGTTCTATTAGAAGTCTGTAACAAAAAAACTCAATTTTAATCTACTATAAACATTAATTTTAAAATAATTGTAAATTTCGAACATCAAATGTTTTGCAAGAATGCGCTTTTGGCAGAAGAAACTTTAAAACCGCTATTTCTTTTAATAAACGCCTAAAATTATAACAAATGAATTATAATTATAACATATTGTGCTGAAAGAGTTAATTTAAATAATAAAAAAAATATTTTGGATTAAAATATTAATTATTTAGATATATATTAAATGTTCTACTCAAATCAAACGTAAAGTAAATATAATTAAAGTTAAGATTTCTAAAACCGACCTATAATTAATTAAGAAAGGTAATTGAATTTATTTTGTGTAAATTTTAGATTTAAAAACGTCGTAAAAGTTGGGAATTTTATCTTCATCTAAAATAGAAACCTCGCTGTCGCTAGAATATCTCTGATTTCATAAACATCGCTTTTGTTTCCATAAAATGATTTAAAAGAAATGGGTAGAAAGTTTTCGTCTATCGTAAGTTTGTAGTGCCCATGCACGGTGTTCCCGAACGGTATCAGTTACCTGAGTTTACATGAATAGGTAAATATATACAAAATACCAAAATTCAAATCATCCATACCTTCAGCAGGCTTTACTGCACCTCACAGTAATTTTTTTGGCAAAAGACACTCTTTGAAACCACAGTAAATAATTAGCAAAATCATGAAATATCTTAACCTCAAGATTGTTTGCGCGCTGGCATATGCTATTTATATTTCATAACTGCAATGTGCTGCCACCTTGTGTGTTACATTCTAACTTAAAGAGGAATGTTCTCAAATGGGAACCATGCGTAAATAGAAGTGGTGTTTTTGAATTTAAGAAAGTTAAACCTTAAAGCGCATGGGGTTACCGATGTATTTGTATCTTCGATTTATTTTCTTTATAGAAATTAAAAGCAATTGTAAAAGTTAATAGTAACTACGTGAATTTGAATTAGAAAACAAATTCGGCTAATACCAACCCCAAAAATAATTCTTTAGTGTCTAAAAAAAGATTTATTTTAAATATTTATCGGCTTAAAAAAATTTGTGTGACACACGTCCAGAAACTGTTTTGCAAGGATTTGCACTTGTGGGGCCTCGGCTCCACAACTCTCAAAAAAGCAGTTTCAGGCCCAGTGACACAAATAACTATTAACGTATAAATGTAATTATTACGTTAATGGTGACAATTCAACATCACATACTTAAATACCATACTACGTAAGAAACAAACGGAAAAACACCAAAAACTGTACCAAAAACTTTACTCGGATACGTGTTTCAATAGCTAAGCTATCATGATCAGCGAACCGATACTAAAATTAAAAAACCGATAGGAAGCTTATACTATATACATATACATCACGCATCGTTACATTTAATTGATTCTTAGATAAGCTTGAATAATTCCGAAAATTCTAATGGACCGTTATTATCATAATTTATAAACAAATTTCTGTTTTTAAAAATTTCCAAACTTTCACAAGAATCAAGTTTGTTTTTATTATCTACCCTCTTAATTAAATCAATGTCATCTACTCTATGGCCATTTTCAAGCATATGCATGGCAACACTGAACCTATCTGTGCGATAATATTTAACATGAGCCAAGTGCTCTTTAAAACAAGTTTTATAGGTCTCTTGGTTTACTCTATATCGTCCTCTTAATACTACAACTAGATAACTCGAAAATATGCATTGTGAGAAAAATGACTTTAAAAATTGACAGGCCAAAAAAAAAATGACAAGAAGATTGACAATCTTCTTTTTAGTGAGCAAAATACCTGAACATTCAAGGCCTGCAGCATAATCTTCCATCAACATCAGGAAATTCGCTATTAACAATATTGGGAAAAAGAGATATCTACTTTTAATTTGGGATTACATAAAAACAATGTGGGTTTAAATAAAGTGTTTTTATTCATACGTATTAAATTTTTATTTTTAATTATTTTAATGAAAATAAATGAAGATAAGTGAGCTTCAATCAAAAAAATCACTCAGGTCACTGTCTAAATCTGCGTCTTCATGTTGTTCTTCCCTGTTCATTCCCTGAAACGGCAGACCTTCATAATAGGGCTTGTATTCAATGCCAAGTGCAGGTGGTTTCATTTTAAATAATGCCATAATATCATCGTATTTGTCCTTTGTGATTGGCAACCTACCCCCATATAGGGCATTTAAATTCCCTAGACCTGAAACTGCAACTCCGGTTTTTCTGCTGCAGTTCAAAGTCTATATTCATCGTCAAAATTTTCCTTGAATCTCATCATTAATGGTTCAGATTTCAAAAAACTCATGACACAAATTTTCTGCCAGCGTACTAATTTACGTTCTGAATCAACTTTCCGAAACATCATGTTTCGTTCTGCTTGAGCTTTCCAATCAGATATCTGTTCATGTGTGATATCATTAACAATATACGGCTTATCTCCTTTTCGTCTCGCGCATCTGGCAATAGTTTTCCAGTCTTGAGGCCAATTTACTTTACCGACTCTTTTAAATTCTGTTGAAATGGCAGAATGCATAGAATCACATTCCATTTCACTATGGCCTACCACAAGAAATTTGAGATCTATCTTTTTTAAGTGTGGAATTTCCTGTACAGCGGTTAAGCACATTGCAGCTACATATTTATTAAGATTTTGTCCCCGCATCGATCACTGAAGCAAGATATTTTTGCACAGAACTGGGCAACGATTTAAAGTAAGTGTACAGACAAGTGGCTACTTCGCAACTGCCTCGTTTTCCTTCCACTTCTGTCCACATAAAACAATCGCCTTGTTTGGAGACTACGTTATAAACTGTGAAATTAAAGGTCTTAAAACGTTGTTTATAGAATAACGCATTGTTTGTGGGGTCAGTGGGTGCTAGCAATACCTGCTGTAAAGTCAAAATTACAGCTTACAATTGTTCCATTAGACTCTTCAGCTATTTGCTTGTTTGCCAGTTTCTCACTGCGGGCTCTATTTTTGCATTTATGTGTGTTTGGTAGTCTGCCTCAAATAAGCTTTTATTATTTGTGGGAGTGTTATAAGTCATACATATTCGGCATTGATCTTTTCGTGGACGATAAAACCCCAAATTATATTCTTCGGAAAATATTTTTCTGTACATTGCAAAACTAGCAACTGGTTGGTTCTTCTCCAATCATTCTGTTTTGTATAATGAGTACATAACCGTTATGTTCAGATCCGAGTGCAAATACTTCCGTTGAGTTTTTGCGCGACAATAATGCGAGGATATGACCGGGAACTTTTCTATGTGAGCTCTGATACTTTGCAGTATTTCAGGAGGGTGACTTTTTTACGTGTTTGCCTCTCTGATCTTCCAAACCCGTATATTCATCTGTTCTTTTTTCATTGCAATATCCACCACCCCTTTGCGAATCCCCAACGTGTTGATAAACATTGTCTTGCACGTCTGAATCCTTCCATCTTTTTTGGCAAAAAAGAAAATTATGGTATTTTGGCGCCTCAATTTCCACTAGTAGCCCATTTTGTATTTTGTTTTCGGTTTGACTATGTATGAAATCTCTCTTTCTTTCATATGTGTCTAGCTGATAATACCTTTGAAATATTTTCAACCTTTCATCATTCGAAAATTTTTGTCTGCATTGCCGTCTGCAAACTTCAGGACAGGGATCTTTCATTGCCACTCCAGGAACAAACTTTCCCCTGGCAAACTTATAACTTTCGCCATGCTGTCTTTTCATTTTCGCCATATTCCTTTTCCACTTATTTGTATTTCGTTTTCTCTTTCGTGGCTTGTCGGTTTTAGTGGGCATTTCTTCCATACCATCTAATTCAATACCTCCAGAGGACTCTGATGTAGGCGAGGTACTTGGAAGATATTCTGAGTAGTCAGGGAATACGGTTCTTCATCTTCTATGGCCTGATTCAAGTTACTTGTATCAGCCCTGGGCAACATCTGCGTCTCACCAAAGTATTCTTGGTCTTCAAAAAATGGATTAATAAAATAAATAACTGAATACAAATACCACGCTTACCCTCCGCGGTACCCTTGTTCACAACCATGTTGTCTAGGTTATTAATAGCAGGAACTGAAAACAAAATAAGTCTGTAAGTTTCAATTTTTTGTGGTAAGGTTCTGAAGAAGAAGTTCGCATGCTTTTTATGTCTTACTATAATTATCTACATTAACTTGAACAAAAATTGTTATAAAAATTGAGCCACAACCTAATTTTCCATTTTACTCAATAAATAAACTTTAATTAAATCAGCAATCGCTTACCTTCAGTTTTTTCAAGTGCCATTTCCACCATTTTCCTTCCCCTTGTGGTCATTTTCACTTATTTTTGCTAAAAATATCACTTAAAATTAGAAAGAACACAGATTACGTTAAAAAACCTGTGCACGTTTCTTCAACTGCACAACTAGATATCTCAATTACAGGAAGGTAGAGGTAGTCGGTATATCAAGTTACCCAGTTGCACAAATAGGTATCTCAAGTTATCCACTTATAGCATAACGAAATTGTTCGTTTTAGAAGTTATCCATGTTTAACACCTAACTATCTGCCATTTACAATGACGTAGAACATACCTAGTTGTAGCATGTAAGGATAACTCAAAACATCAAAAATTCGAGTTACCTAGTTGTAGTATTAAAGGAACGATATACCGGTGTCCCGTTAAGGTCGGCCACCGGCTATATCTCGGGAACTATTTGTCTTACAACTGTCGGAAAAAAATCTTGTTTAGTAAAGTTGCTACGAGAAATTACTGGAAAATATTTTTGAGCTTCTAAGTGCACTGCTAGGGGCGTATTTGCGAATCAAAATTTAATAAATCCGAATTACTTCAAATATGAACAGTGAAGATAAGACAATTGGAACGTTTTGGGATTCTCCGGTTAACACTCTACAAATTATTTATTTAACATTTTTCCCTATTTCGTCAAATAAGGGGGTGGGGAAGGGTTAAATCTTATTGGAGAAAAAGTTCGATAACGTCCGACTACCTTAACCGTTATCGACTAACATTGTCTTATTGGAATGCTAATAGGCAGCCGCCGAATTTTCAGTAATAACACCGAAGATTTTATTCAAGACCAAACCGCCAGATGGCGGGCATTGGCGGCTTTGGCCGGTTACCTAATTTTCCATGAAAAATTAAATGAAAGGCTAATGTTTTCATTTGCTCATCTTACTACCAATGAAATTACCTAAAATATGGCGCAAACCGCAAGTCTCTACCTTTTTCAAAATAAAGTTATGAACAAAAATAGGTTAAATTTTTACTTTCCTAGTGAAATTCCAAATAATTCATATTTATCTTAGAAAAATCAACATTTTTAGTTTTAATTCAGCAAATGTTCAAAAATACCACCGTTGTTGTTGATGCAACTTCGAAGTCTTCGTCTGGTTCCAAAACAGCAGCTTCAATTTCTGCCACAGAAATCGATGCAATCGCATTGTGGATTCTATGAATCATGTCTTCGCGTGTGGTTGGCCGGGTCTGGTAGACAATATCCTTTAGTCGTCCCCATAAATAAAAGTCTAACACGCTTAAATCAGGGGATCTGGGTGGCCTGGAAATAAACTACCCCGCCCTATCCATTTATTCGGAAACTGAATATTTAAATAATCCTCACGTTTGCAGCATAATGGGCAGGGCAACCATCGTGTTGAAACCACATGTTTACACGAGTATATAAAGTTACCTCCTCCAACAGAATTGCTAAAGAGTTTCTTAGAAATTCTAAATACCTTACTCTGTTCAGAGTCTCGTCAAAAACAAAACAATAATTTTATTTTCGATAATGCCGCACCATACATTTACACTGAATATATTTTGGTTATCAATTGCAATCATCCAATGGGGATTACTTGCCGACCAGTAATGGCTATTGTGCAAGTTGACTTGACCTCTGCTAGTGAACGTAGCCTCGTCTGTCCATAAAATTTGAGCAAAAAATTGGGATTTTCTCTGTCCATTTGAAGCATCCAGTGGCAGAAATCTAACCGTTGGTCAAAATCAGGTAGTGCGAGTGCTTGATGCAGTTCAACATGATATGCATGTAATTTTCCTTCGATTAAAATTCTGTGAATAATCGATCGAGGAAGTCTCAGATCTCTCTCTACATCCCTTATACTACGTTTAGGATAAGCTTCCACATAAGCAAGCACGTTGATAATATTATCTGCACTTCGTGATCTCCGAATTCTATGTTGAGCTGGTATCGGCAACACTTGTCCAGTTTCTCGCAGACGTCTTGACAAACGCCTAAAACCCTCCGTGAAAAATGTCGCCTCTCCGGATGTCTTACCGCGTACTCTCGCGCGGCAATAACTGCGTTTTCCAAACTTACAAAATACACTGCTAACATGTCATAAGCTTCAGCAATAGTGTACGACATAATGGTCAAATTGTTTACACAGTTTTTAATTACAACGGCACAAAATCGCAAAACAAGTATTGTATTTTACCAGCGAAAACTAATGACAGCTAAACATTGACAAATTAATTTGTTTATTTTTCACGGCTTACTTATTATTAAAGGGTATGTTATGTTATTTTACCTTACATAAGCTGCGACTTCAAAGTTACGTTATTTTTACGTTTGGATTAAGGGTTAGTTTTATGTAATATGTAAAATATCCGAATATTTTTAGAATTTTATTAGGAAAATTAATTGTTTAACCTATTTTTGTTCATAACTTTATTTTGAAAAAGGTAGAGACTTGCGGTTTTGCCATATTTTAGGTAATTTCATTCGTAGTAAGATGAGCAAATGAAAACATTAGCCTTCCATTTAATTTTTCATGAAGAATTAGGTAAACGACTAAAGCCGACAATGCACGCCATCTAGCGGTTCGGTCTTGAACAAAATCTTCGGCGTTGTTACAGACAATTAGTCGGCTACCCACTAGCATTCCAATAAGACAATGTTCGTCGATAACGGTTAAGGTAGTCTGACGTTATCGAACTTTTCTGTAATAAGATTTAATCCTCCCCCTCCTCTTATTTGACGAGATAGGCCAAAATGTTAAATAAATAATTAGTAGAGTGTAAACATGAGAATCTCAAACCTTTCCAATTGTCTTATCTTCACTGTTCATATTTGAAGTAATTCGGATTTATTAAATTTTGATTCGCAAATACGCCCCCTAGCAGTGCACTTAGAAGCTCAAAAATATTTTCCAGTAATTTCTCGTAGCCACTTTACTAATCAAGATTTTTTTCCGACAGTTGTAGGACAAATAGTTTCCGAGATATAGCCGGTGGCCGACCTTAGCGGGACACCCGGTATACCGTCTTTACAATTAATTTTATATATTCTTGATTTATCACATATTTTTATTGGGTCTTTCGGATTGCCTGAAAGATTTTGCAAGTTGTTACTACTAGAGGTTACTGTTTTATAATCAAATTTTGAAAATATTTGTTGGAGACGATGCACGATGCTTAGTGCAACAAATATGCAGTTTTTGCAGCTGTTGCATTAACATTTTTACTACGATCGAAAAATTAAAAATAAATAAAATAAAAAATACTACTTTTTACACTAGTGCAAAAAATAATTTACTTTGTGCACTAATAAAGTGTTTTTTGCACTAATGCAAAAAAGTGAAACTTTTGTCACAGTAATTGCGGCAAAAAGTAGTCACTTTTGGACGATCGTATAAAATAGCTATTTATGTACCAAGGGTGTAAAGTACTTTACACCTGTGGTATATAAATTTTTGCACTTTTTAGTAGTACTAAGTCAAAACAGATTTACTTTTTAATTACATATTTTATTTTAATTTTAATACATACAAAGAACTTTTAAATTAATAGTACTAATAAGTTTAGAAAAACAAACAAATAAATTAATACCTCCAAAATAACCATAAATTAATTAAAAATTTAAATTTACGAACGTAAACTAGTCGCGACCTCTAGGGTAGCTTAGAAGAATTAAGAATAAAATGTTCTTCTTAACGGCATTCCTATACGTTATTTAAAAATTTTTTCAATTACTAACATTAGAAATGATCATTATTGCCCGGTAGTTAATTCAAAAATTGTTTTTCTTTACCTCCTGCCAGACGCCTCTAACAATAAATTTATTATTAACCAAGGTCAATAATGAATTGTTCAATTGTTGATAGTTGGAATCATTTGTTATAAACCTGATAGTGTTAGTGTCTTTACGATAAATATCTATATCTAGTTTGTTGCCGTTTTTTGTCACTAATGTGTCTAAGAAAGGTAACTTAAGGTTTGCTTCTGTTTCATAGGTAAACTTGATCGTCTCAAATTTTGAATTTAAAATTTTTACAAATTGCTGAGGGTTGTAAACTTTAGTGTCGATGGATGTAAAAACACTATCTACATTTCTACACCACATTCGAAGAAAGTATTCTAAATTATTTTTTAAATCAGTTTCAAATTTACCCATGAACAGGTTAGCCATAAATGGAGATAAGCTGTTACCCATTGTTGTACCATGATTTTGTTGATACATATTATTGTTAATTTGACTGTAGGTTTAACTCATACATAATCTTGCTAATTTAATAAAATTATCTACTTCTGAATTGTCCAAATGGTTTTGGTGTAACATATCTTTTAAATAATCTAATGTTAAATAATTCGGAACGCTTGGAAACAATGAACAGACATCGAATGAAAGTAAAGCCAGCTCAATGTTTTTAATTTTTTCAATAAAATCGTATGAATTTTGAACACTGAAATTTGATTTTTGATATTTAAAACTGTTGAATTTATTTGACAACCATTTAGATATCAGATAAGTAGGAGCATTAATACCTGAAACAATGGGACGCATTGCTTTTCCGGATTTATGTATCTTAGGTAAACAATACATTCTAGGAAGAAACCGGTTAGATACCGCTAGTCTAAACCTAAGTTGTTTTGGTATAATATTTTCACATTCTTATAAGACTCTACAGGTATTAGCAATCATTTTGGGAAGAGTATTCTTAGATATTAATGAATAGGGGCCTTCATTAAGCATCACCTGAACTGACCCAAAATAATCCTCTTTGTCTAAAATAAATACTTTATTGCCGTTATCTGCTTTAAGATAACAACAGCTTTTCTCTTTAAGATTTTTAAAAATGTTTATTTTTCTCGCGTTAAATTTAAATTTTGGTATTTGCTGAATATTATCTGAAATTTGAATTTTACAGGCATTCCTAATGAGTTATCATCTAAAAGTTTGATCGAACTTTCAATTCCTACAATAAATAATCTGAGCTATTGTTAAATTTGAGGTTATATTTCAAGCCTTTATTCAACAAAGTTAATTCGTCATTGTTAAAAATCTTCGAGAATGTGTTTACCACTATGTTAGATTTTTGGGGATCAAGTGCACCTCTTTTTCTTTTTTAGATAATTCTGTAAACTTTTTGTTCTCGGTCATCTTTTTTTGCCAAAATTTATGTTGAATAATTTCATTAATATGGTGCAAACATAGTTACTCGTCATCATTTAATCCTGAAGTCAGTTTTAAATGTATCTCATATGCTTCTAACTCTAATTTACCTATTTTACCATAATGACATTTAATTTCGAAATCTAACTATTTACGCTTAGCAAATTCAAGCATGAGTATGATTTGAAAAAAAAATGTCACATTCTATTCCTTTGATACTACGTAAGGTTAAATCACTTGAGTCATTTTTGTAAAATTAATTTACGTCCTTAAACATATTGTAATATTCCTTACTATAAGAGTAGTTGGAAATAAATTATAACGTCAACATAATTACAATTTGTGTAAATTCTTCAAATTTATGTACTCTCCTGTAATAGATTTTAAATCGCTGTAATAAAATGTTAATACAATAATAATTTCTAAATACATATTTCGTTGTTATGGTGAGTAAATGCCAAACTTTTACTGTACATATAAATTCATCAATTCATTTGAATGTGTTTAGTTAATATGTGAAAGTATATGAACTGAGTTCAACTTATTTTCAAAAAGTAAATGTAACAGTCTAACCTATATCAATATAGTATCAAAAACATGATAAAAATATTTATTATAATCGCGTTTTTAAACCAAAATGTAGTTGGCATTAGACCAGTAAGCAGCAGTTACGCAAAACTAAAAAATTGTGTCACACATACCATACAGAACATTTTCGATGAAAACAAACCTTTATTGTTTTTATCTGAGGTTGGGGGAGAATTTCCATTTCCGGATGCTATTACAAACCCCTACGCAATTGCAAACAAACGTAAGGAAATACGCGCTGACGACTTTGATAGGATTTTCTCAAATGACGGAAATATTGTTGCACATTTTGTAGAAGGTTCTGAGTTCGATATGTTTAATTTATTGTTTCAACTTTTGGATAGACGTTTAGAAAATTGTCTTTTGTTTATCACGCGTGTAAGGAACGTAGAAGAATATGGACGCATTTTCAAGCGGTTATGGCGGTGGAATTTTTCAAATGTAGTAGTAATTGGATATAATGAAAAGTTTCAACCTATTTTGGTTTATAGCGACCAATTTGAAGTAGCAAACAAATGTGGTCGTGTATTTCAGCATTATGTTATTGGTGAGTGCAACTCGACAAAGAAATATGAGTTTCATAACGTTAGGAGAAAATATCCAAACTGTAAGCTCGTGATTGGACAACCCAGTGTAATCAAGTTGTGCAAAAAGTATGAACATACCTTATCTTACTGTAGTCATATTACAAAAACTATCAGAACACTTTCACATGCGCATTTTACCACTGTACAACAATTCAGAGTCATTTTTACGCATATATATACGTCATATCGCAAGTGATAACACATGGGAAGCAACGAGTATTCCTTTTTTTTACGATGACGCAGTTTGGTGTGTTCCACCACCGGAACGAATATCTTCACTGGTAGTGTTAAAAATAGTTTTTAAACCGTTGCTATGGTTATTTATTGCGTTGGCTGTTTTTATAACTTCATTATGTTGGTGGTTACTCTACAAAGTATTTAAAAATACCTCTGCAACTTCTTGGTCCGATATTTTTTTCACTGTATATTCAATTACAATGTTAGCTACAACTACACACATTCCTGTTGGATCGGCAGTACGATTTGCTTTTATCTGCTACATCATCTACGTAATTCATATACAAACAGCGTTTACGTCAAATCTAGCAAATATTTTAACAATTCCACAATATGAACCACAAATTAAAAATTTAAATGATCTTGCAGATTCCAACTTACCCATACTGGTTTCAGAAGAAACAAATAGATTGCTTCGTCACATTGAAATTAAAAACCCTTTATACAAAACAATTCATGACAGATTTATTGTTTTACCTATGCACAATTATGTAAATTTGGTGCAGTTGAAAAATGCGACGAATCAAACATCTCTTTGGTTTTCTGACGATTTTAAGAGTTTTGGAAGACTGCATCATATAAGATCAGATTTTTACTTTGTAGATAACTCTATTAGCGGATCCTCAAGGAATGTTTTCTACAGCCATTCTACAGTTAATTTGTGGCCTGCGTTCAATCTAGGAGTTACATCTTTGATCGAAGCTGGTATTGTTGATTATCATAGCAAATGTTTCGTACAAATACACGAAGGTGTCTTGAAAATTGAAAATAAAACGACAGTAATTACTATGGAGCACTTGTGTTCAGTTTTTGCCTTGTGGGGATTGGGATTGTTTTTTGCATTTCTTACATTTTTAATTGAACTTTTAGTTAACAGATTCTGGAACTGAAAAAAATGTGTAATCTATTTATTTTGTTTTTACTATACTATAGTTAAAGTGTGGCCTATAAAGCAATTTCAATATTTTCCCTAGTAAAATTTCTTTGTATCTCAATGAAATGTGATGTAAATGCTTTTTGCAATTACATTTATGTTTACAAATAAAGGTTATCAATGCACACGAATGACAACAATGTTTCTTGTTACGGAATTGAGACCCTGGAACACCCGCCCTACAGCCCAGGTTTCGTTCCCTCAGACTTTCATCTCTTTGGACTGCAAAGCTGTTAGAAGTCGTTGATTTTACCTCAAGCATAAACTTTTGGGATGCGCTGCAAAAGTGGCTTTATCACCAACCGAAAACTTTCTACCAAGAAGACATACGGAAGCTTGTGGTACGCCCGAGACCAAATGCATTGTCAAATGTGTACACTATATCGAAAAATAATGTATCTGTTGTGCACCTATCTTAATTTAATAAAGTTGTAGATCAAAAAGTGTGAGTAATTTTTGACTTACCCTCGTAGTTTCATATCCGTCACGGAACTTTACATAGAACCTACAGTTTAACGCCAATTCCGGTTTTAGTTTCAACTTAAAGACAAATAAAGCTGATAGAACTTCTGATGGTTGTTAATGCTGTCGAAGTTGCCTTTTTTACACCGCCGTATAGAAACGTCGGTGGATAAAGACAGAATATTTGTTGACCCCATTTACCATGTTGAATTTGAAGCAGACAAGAAGCTGATGGATGTGGTAACTTCATTCTGGCAACGGGGCCATACTCCTCGAGCTCCGATGACCAAGGGTAAAAAGAGTGTTGGGCTACCTGGTTATGCCTCTGAATTCATTTATAATGAGTGGCAAACAAAACCTGAAGAACATGAGTGAATGATTCAATTTTGCTGCATCCAGCTCTTCAGAACTTAGACTCAGAAGCATTTCTAGACAGCCCAGTGACCGGAAGCTAAACATAGTCTCCTTCACTCCACCCTTTAGGCTTAGATACAATCACAGATAAATACACCTTACAGATATACCACCGTATGTAATAAATTAGACTTAAGTTTTTGGAAATAGTTTGGAACCGGTTCACTTTTAGCATTGGCGCTGTAGTAGCGTTATAGATACTGCAACTATTATATTATTCTAGTATTATAGAAACAATATAATAATTTTTTTACCTTTTAAGTAAAGTATAATTACAAAACAAACGTACGTTTCTGATAAAAAAAAATTACTCAAAGTTGTCTATAAATTCCGAATATTTTTAAAGGTTGTCAATAAAGGAAACTAACATCAATTGCTGTTTTCAAATTCTAAGTGAGGTTTGTTTTTTGTAAAACATTCATTCACACCCCACCAAAGTGACACAATAAAATTACATATTTTTTATTATGGTATCTATACTTAAAAAAATTCATTCTATACTTTCCTTCATAATATTTACAAACAAAACAAAAAACACCAAATAATGAAATAAATTTAATAGTATTTAGATTTATAAGACAGAAGTTAATTGAATAAGCTAAATAAACACTTTAAGCATACCGAGAAACCTGTAAAGAATTGGAGCAGACTTTATGGCACTAGATACGATAAACTCTTACATGTATGTATAAATCTGGAAGTAAATATTTTTTCAATGACATCTAATATTTTAACCTGAGTGAATGTAGTAATAGTTACCGTGATCAATAAATATCATAAATTAATTAATCTCAGTGTTATTAGAAAAAGTATCATTATCGATATAGTAAGTGAACACTTTTATTATGACTTCTGCAAATGGAAATAAGTGCCAATATATTAACTGTCAAAAATCAGCTAGGCTAGAAGTCATCCCGGATTGAAACTTTGCCAATTTCCAACAACTAATTATCAAAAATGGATCACTAATTTGGGTGTATTGTAAATTGTTATTTGTGTATATGTTAAATTAGTTTTACCGTAGAGTGTACGATCAATCATTTCAGAAATAGTTATTTATGTAACTAGTGCAAAAAATGCATATTTGTTGCACGATGCACGATGCTTAGTGCAACAAATATACTTTTTGCACGTGTTGCACCAACATCTTTACTACGATCGAAAAATTAAAAATAAATAAAATAAAAAATACTACTTTTACACTAGTGCAAAAATAATTTACTTGTGCACTAATAAAGTGTTTTTGCACTAATGCAAAAAGTGAAACTTTGTCACAGTAATTGCTGCAAAAATAGTAACTTTTGGACGATCGTATAAAATAGTTATTTATATACCAAGGTGTAACTTTACACCTGTGGTGCATACAAATGTACAAAAAACCTTTAAATTAATAGTACTAATAAGTTTAGAAAAAACAAACAAATAAATTAATACCTCCAAATTAACCATAAATTAATTAAAAATTTAAATTTACGAACGTAAACTAGTCACGACCTCTAGGGTAGCTTACAAGAATTAAGAATAGAATGTTCTTTAAAATGCTTTTCTACTCACTGGTTGTGAAGTGGACAATTATTGCATCTCCTAGCCAACTGAGAAGTTCCAATAATGGACAATTTCCAAATTTTTTTTTGAGAATCTAAGAATAGTTATTGAATAAAAACTAGTGAAACAGATAATTTTGTATATCCAGGTGATTATCTTTAACTTATTTGCTGCTTAGTAATTACTTTAACATAATGAGTAAATTATTTGAATAAAAATACATATTAGTTTAAAAATTCGCGTCTCCATCCCATAAACAAAATACATAACCTAAATTTATTATTTATTTATTAAACATGATGGCAGAATCAGTTTTTCATTGTTTTCCAAAGAGATTTAACCAGGCGAGTTAAGTTACATCAAGAATTTTAAGCAAAATTTATAAACATTTTGGTTGTGGTGTTTTGAATGTTAGTTTAGAATCTGGAAGGTCCGATCTGTTAAAAGAAAAAGTCTAATCTCTAAAACTTAACGAGTATGTGGTGAACAATTTAAGGCCATCTCTAAAGCTGAATTTATAAGTGCTTCAAATTTCTAAAACCCATTATTAAATGATGTAAGGTATGTGTGGCGACGAAGCAATAAATGCCTGTTGAACATTCTAGCTATACTAAAGCTACTTAAGGTTGCAGCGCTCAAATACTCTTAGGAAAGAAAATTATGGAGGAACATTCTAAATTTGGCAACGTGTAATAGAAAGCACTTAATTGAAGTTAACATCTCTCAACTGATTACTTGCCGAAAGCAGAGCACAAAAATTGTGACAGCCAAAGTGGACTTAAAAAACAAACCACTATTAAGAAGCAGGAGATAAATAGAGGAATACAAACAATTTTCAATCAAATATATATTTATACGAGCCTCCAAAATGTTAATTTTAAAGTAGGTTTTGATTTTTTGCCAGCTCTAAACCTGCTACGTGATCATGGTTCGAGTTACATATAAAAAATTTAAACAACCCTTGTGCTATTTATTCTGTAAATAACACGATATGTACAGGTGACAAATTGAAGTCGATGGGTATTAAACTGCCCAATAAAGCTACAATTCTAAATGCGGTGCGAATGTTAGGGCAGTAGTAAATTTTCGAAGCTTAATTAAAAGAATATATGTATTACTCAAACCAAACCTTCTCGTAAACGATAAGAGTAAATCTATTATTGCAATAAATGTTCCCTATTTATTGAAGTCGGTGCAAAATAACTTGATTAAATACGATATAATCTTTAATAACAAAAGCATCTTGGAAAGACATTAAAACTATATGTCAGACAAATCTAAACCGCTGCGATTGTTCCTAAATCAACTAATTTATTTTTTATTTTATATTTTTCTCTTAAATTTTGGCTAGTAAGAGTAGAAAAAATTGTATTTACAATTCAAGGTTTGAAGTCTATCATTATTGCCTTGTTCAATCATGTTTACGTATAATACCATATTTCTTTACCTAAATGCCAGACGCCTTCTAACAATAAATTTATTATTAACCAAGGTCAATAATGAATTGTTCAATTGTTGATAGTCAAGGCAAGTAGATTATAAAATAAAATATGTATTTAATTAGTATATTAAACAAACGTAAATTTAGACAACCAACTATACATCACAGTACAAAACAAAAAAGTATATGCATTCCGAATAAATACATCTAAATCTAATTTACAACAACAAAAAAAATAAACAGAAATATAACACGAAAAACTTAACCTAAATTAATTGTTATCTTTAACATAGTAATTAATAAAGTGCAGTTATTATAAGTCACATTAACCACTCCTTGTTCTGAATTAGTACATCAAATATAACATTTGACCACAAGTAACTGAACTGTCTGGATGGTCCTGCGGAACATCAGAACTGAGGTATTGATACAGTATTCGGATCAGAAGTATGAATTTCTCTGTTTAATTATGCTCAGAAATTAGTAAATCAGGGAATAACTTGTGTCGGAATTGCAGCAACTGACCTGTTGGATGGTCCGGGATACTCATGTTGACAGATAGCTGGTAGGGGTTGTACTATTTACTGCACTATGCACCATTCCCGCAATTTTTGTTTATTTGCTAGTGGTTTCTTGTATATATCCTTCAGCTACTGTCGAGGACTTCCACCTCCATGCTGCTTAAGGGTTAATAAATCTCCACCACCTTTCTGCTAAAATCGTAGCTGAAGTGCGCCTGAATGTAATGCCCAGTTTACATCAGGTAATTTTAAAAATTGTGCAATAAGTTTTGGCATTTTACTAATCGTACTATGACCAATATGTTGGCGTGTAGCTTTATTACTACGATAACTAATGAAAATTTTTCTAGATCTGGAGTAGGTCTGTTTTTAACGCTATTTTTGACAACATCAACCCAATGTGGTTCTAAAATAACAAATTTTCTAGCGGCACCATTTTACTGGTTGGAATATTGATAATTATAATATCATCACGGAAATCAAAATCTTTCACTCGAATATTACACAATTTATCAGTTCTGCAAGCTCCAGCTACACAGCAATTACTAACACAACCTGTAGTAGTGAATAGTAAATTTAACAACTCAATTCTAATTAACTGTAAATTACCTTCGTAGATAAAAACGTCTCATCTGATGCGTCATTTAAGAATTTTCAATTTCTGGTTTCGTAAATACCAAGGATTTCTTGGGAATATAATTGGCATTTTGCTTCTTCAAAAATGCTTGTAATTTAAAATATTTAGAAATATCAATATTTTCTTTTATAGAAATAATTGATTTGAGCATGGAATATATTACCTATAAACTAGATGCCTTTATAGTTTGTGCTTGTTGTTGAAAATACACTAATAAAATATTTTCTGAAGTGTTTGAAGTTTTCTTGGTTGTACACCAGTCTTTGAAAGCTAGATAAGTCTTCAAGTACAAACCTTCACATTTTCTGGTAACAACTGTTCACTAACTTTTTCTGCTACCTCTCTTATTTCTGGTAGAGTACATTGTTTATTTTCAATATTTTCTTCGTTCATTTTAATCAATTTTATATATAAAAATTTTACAAGAATCGTAAAGAAACAAGGTAACTCAATTGTTTTTACAAACTTTATGACAAAGCATAGGTACATTGATCTTTAAAAAAACGGAATTATATTTGTCCATACATAAATATAGATTAATCACTAAAACATATTATGGTAATTTGTTAGTAATGGAAAAAATTGTATATACACCACGGTAGAGAAGGCTATTATTGACCTCCTGCCTTCGGTCCATAATAGCACTCTTCTCTACCTTAGTGTATAATATACTATTAATTAGAAGGCTTCAAAATCAGTGAACATGGAAATTGATTTCATTATCAAAATTTTCTACTACTCCTCCCGGTATTAAAGAGGTAGCAGATAACGTAGTTCAGATTTGTTTCTTCTTCTTAGTACACACATTTTATTTTCAGTAGAAGTAAAAAACTAGATACGTATTTACACATAAGATTCTAATAACTTTTTTAAAAATAATTAACATTTAAAATTAATTAGATGCCCAACTCAAATTTAATGTTAATTTCCATTTTTATAAAAAATGAAAAATTGCGAGAATTAAAATATTAATGTTGTTTAGTAGAATTAATTTTTAAGCACATTTAAGAGTCAAAATTTTATACAAAATTCAAATTCAATGTTAAATCCTATTTTATCAGAAAATAAAATTATAGTAGTTAGAATACAAATGCTATTTCTGTAGAACTAAAAAAAAACTGGTTACGTATGTATACTTAAGAATCAAATAACTTTTTAAAATGAATTTACATTTTTAATTAATTAGGTTCAAAAATCAATTTTATATAAAAAATTTTGAATTGAAGAAATTAAAATATAAATGTTGTTTTAGAAGAACTAAGTGGAAAAATTGGTTACAAATTAATTCTTAAAAATCAAAAACTTTTTAAAACAGTTTTACTTATTTAATTAATTTGATAGAAAACTCAAATACAATGTTAAATCAATTTTATCAAAATAAAAAATTGAGAAGATTGGAATGCAAAAGTTGTTTCAGTAAAGCTAAAAGAAAAAACTGGTTACGTATTAATAACTAAGGGTCAATTAACGTTTTCAAAGGTTCCACATTCTTAATTAATTAGATACAATTAAATTTTACTTATTTGATTAATTTGATAGAAAACTCAAATTCAATGTTAAGTCAATTTTTATCAAAAATTAAAAATTGAAATGCAGATGTTGTTTTAGTAAAACTAAAAAAAAAAACTGGTTACATTATTAATACTTAAGGGTCAAATAACGTTTTAAAAAAATTCTACATTCTAAATTAATTAGATACGAAACTGAAACTCAATGTTAAGCTCCATTTTTTAGATAAAATTAAGAATTAAGGGAATTAAAATATCAATGTTATTTCAAAAGAACTAAAAGATAAGCTGGTTAGATATTAAAACTTAAGGGTCTATCAAGTTTTAACAAAAAATCAACAGTATTAAATTAATTTTATACAAAATTCAAACTCAACGTTAAATCCTTTTTTATCAGAAATTAAGAATTACGGTACTTAGAATACAAATGTAATTTCTGTAGAACCAAAAAACTGGTTCCGTATTTCTACTTAAAGATCTAATAACTTTTTAAAATGAATTTACATTTTTAATTAATTAAGTTCAAAATTTCATTTTTATAAAAAATTTAGAATTGAAGAAATTGAAATATGAATGTTGTTTTAGAAAAACTAAATTGAAAAAGTGGTTACAAATTAATTCTTAAAAATCAAAAAACTTTTTAAAACAGTTTTACTTATTTAATTAATTTGATAGAAAACTCAAATTCAATGTTAAATCAATTTTTTATCAAAAATTAAAAATTGAGAAGATTAGAATGCAAATGTTGTTTCAGTAAAGCTAAATGAAAATATTTTAATGTTAAATTCTTTTTTATCAGAAATTAGGGTAGTTAGAATACAAATGTAATTTCTGTTGAACTAAAAATAACTGGTTACCTATTTATACTTAAGAATCAAAAAATAACTTTTTAAAATGAATTTACAATTTTTAATTAATTAGGTTCAAAATTGTTATTTTTATTCCTTTTTAAAAAAATTAAAAATTGAAGAAATTGAAATATCAATGTTGTTTTAAAAGAACTAAAAGGAAAAAATGGTTACGAATTAATTCTTAAGAGTCAACTAACTTTTTAAAACAGTTTTACTGTTTGATAGAAAACTCAAATTCAATGTTAAGCTCCATTTTTATAAAAAAAATTAGAATTGAAGAAATTAAAATGTGAATGTTGTTTCAAAATAACTAAAAAGAAAAACTGGTTAAATATTGAAACTTAAGGGTCAATTAAGTTTTACCAATAAATCAACTATTTTAAATATTTTATACAAAACTCAAATTTATTATTAAATCCTTTTTATAAACAATGAAGAATTCTGAAAATTAGAATACAAATGTTGTTTCAGTAGAACTAAAAAAATTTGGTTACGTATTTATACCTAAAAATCTAATAACGTTTTAAAATGGATATACATTTTTAATTAATTAAGTTCAAAATTTCTTTTTTTTTTTATAAAAAAAAATTAAGAATTAAAAAATTGAAATATGAATGTTGTTTTAGAAGAGCTAAAAGGAAAAATTGTTACGAATTAATTCTTACGAGTCAACTAACTTTTAAAACAATTTTACTTATTTAATTAATTTGATAGAAAACTCAAATTCAATGTTAAATCATTTTTTATCAAAAATTAAAAATTCAGAAAATTAGAATACAAATGTTGTTTCAGTAGAACTAAAAAATTTGGTTACGTATTTATACCTAAAAATCTAATAACGTTTTAAAATGGATATACATTTTTAATTAATTAAGTTCAAAATTTCTTTTTATAAAAAAAATTAAAATTAAAAAATTGAAATATGAATGTTGTTTTAGAAGAGCTAAAAGGAAAACTTGTTACGAATTAATTTTTACGAGTCAACTAACTTTTTAAAACAATTTTACTTATTTAATTAATTTGATAGAAAACTCAAATTCAATGTTAAATCATTTTATATCAAAAATTAAAAATTCAGAAAATTAGAATACAAATGTTGTTTCAGTAGAACTAAAAAAATCTGGTTACGTATTTATACCTAAAAATCTAATAACGTTTTAAAATGAATATACATTTTTAATTAATTAAGTTCAAAATTTCTTTTTTATAAAAAAATTTAAAATTAAAAAATTGAAATATGAATGTTGTTTTAGAAGAGCTAAAAGGAAAAACTTGTTACGAATTAATTTTTACGAGTCAACTAACTTTTAAAACAATTTTACTTATTTAATTAATTTGATAGAAAACTCAAATTCAATGTTAAATCATTTTTATATCAAAATTAAAATTCAGAAAATTAGAATACAAATGTTGTTTCAGTAGAACTAAAAAAAATTGGTTACGTATTTATACCTAAAAATCTAATAACGTTTTAAAATGGATATACATTTTTAATTAATTAAGTTCAAAATTTCTTTTTTATAAAAAAAATTAAGAATTAAAAAAATTGAAATATGAATGTTGTTTTAGAAGAGCTAAAAGGAAAAACTTGTTACGAATTAATTTTTACGAGTCAACTAACTTTTAAAACAATTTTACTTATTTAATTAATTTGATAGAAAACTCAAATTCAATGTTAAATCATTTTTATCAAAAATTAAAAATTCAGAAAATTAGAATACAAATGTTGTTTCAGTAGAACTAAAAAATCTGGTTACGTATTTATACCTAAAAATCTAATAACGTTTTAAAATGAATATACATTTTTAATTAATTAAGTTCAAAATTTCTTTTTTATAAAAAAATTAAGAATTAAAAAAATTGAAATATGAATGTTGTTTTAGAAGAGCTAAAAGGAAAAACTTGTTACGAATTAATTTTTACGAGTCAACTAACTTTTTAAAACAATTTTACTTATTTAATTAATTTGATAGAAAACTCAAATTCAATGTTAAATCATTTTTTATCAAAAATTAAAAATTCAGAAAATTAGAATACAAATGTTGTTTCAGTAGAACTAAAAAATCTGGTTACGTATTTATACCTAAAAATCTAATAACGTTTTAAAATGAATATACATTTTTAATTAATTAAGTTCAAAATTTCTTTTTTATAAAAAAAATTAAGAATTAAAAAAATTGAAATATGAATGTTGTTTTAGAAGAGCTAAAAGGAAAAAATTGTTACGAATTAATTCTTACGAGTCAACTAACTTTTTAAAACAATTTTACTTATTTAATTAATTTGATAGAAAACTCAAATTCAATGTTAAATCATTTTTTATCAAAAATTAAAAATTCAGAAAATTAGAATACAAATGTTGTTTCAGTAGAACTAAAAAAATCTGGTTACGTATTTATACCTAAAATCTAATAACGTTTTAAAATGAATATACATTTTTAATTAATTAAGTTCAAAATTTCTTTTTTATAAAAAAATTAAGAATTAAAAAATTGAAATATGAATGTTGTTTTAGAAGAGCTAAAAGGAAAAACTTGTTACGAATTAATTTTTACGAGTCAACTAACTTTTAAAACAATTTTACTTATTTAATTAATTTGATAGAAAACTCAAATTCAATGTTAAATCATTTTTATCAAAATTAAAAATTCAGAAAATTAGAATACAAATGTTGTTTCAGTAGAACTAAAAAAATCTGGTTACGTATTTATACCTAAAATCTAATAACGTTTTAAAATGAATATACATTTTTAATTAATTAAGTTCAAAATTTCTTTTTATAAAAAAAATAAAAATTAAAAAATTGAAATATGAATGTTGTTTTAGAAGAGCTAAAAGGAAAAACTTGTTACGAATTAATTTTTACGAGTCAACTAACTTTTAAAACAATTTTACTTATTTAATTAATTTGATAGAAAACTCAAATTCAATGTTAAATCATTTTTTATCAAAAATTAAAAATTCAGAAAATTAGAATACAAATGTTGTTTCAGTAGAACTAAAAAAATCTGGTTACGTATTTATACCTAAAAATCTAATAACGTTTTAAAATGAATATACATTTTTAATTAATTTAGTTCAAAATTTCTTTTATATAAAAAATTAAGAATTAAAAATTGAAATATGAATGTTGTTTTAAAAGAGCTAAAAAGGAAAAAACTTGTTACGAATTAATTTTACGAGTCAACTAACTTTTAAAACAATTTACTTATTTAATTAATTTGATAGAAAACCAAATTCAATGTTAAATCATTTTTATCAAATATTAAAAATTCAGAAAATTAGAATACAAATGTTGTTTCAGTAGAACTAAAAAAATCTGGTTACGTATTTATACCTAAAATCTAATAACGTTTTAAAATGAATATTCATTTTAATTAATTAAGTTCAAAATTTCTTTTTATAAAAAATTAATTAAGAATTAAAAAATTGAAATATGAATGTTGTTTTAGAAGAGCTAAAAGGAAAAACTTGTTACGAATTAATTTTTGAGTCAACTAACTTTTTAAAAACAATTTTACTTATTTAATTAATTTGATAGAAAACTCAAATTCAATGTTAAATCATTTTTTATCAAATATTAAAAATTCAGAAAATTAGAATACAAATGTTGTTTCAGTAGAACTAAAAAAATTGGTTACGTATTTATACCTAAAAATCTAATAACGTTTTAAAATGAATATACATTTTTAATTAATTAAGTTCAAAATTTCTTTTTATATAAAAAATTAAGATTAAAAAAATTGAAATATGAATGTTGTTTTAGAAGAACTAAAAGGAAAAAATGGTTACAAATTAATTCTTACGAGTCAACTAACTTTTTAAAACAATTTTACTTATTTAATTAATTTGATAGAAAACTCAAATTCAATGTTAAATCATTTTTTATCAAAAATTAAAAATTCAGAAAATTAGAATACAAATGTTGTTTCAGTAGAACTAAAAAAAACTGGTTACGTATTTATACCTAAAAATCTAATAACGTTTTAAAATGGATATACATTTTTGATTAATTAAATTCAAAATTTCTTTTTATAAAAATTAATTAAAAATTAAAAAATTGAAATATGAATGTTGTTTTAGAAGAGCTAAAGGAATAAACTTGTTACGAATTAATTTTTAAGAGTCTAGCTAACTTTTACAAAACAATTTCTTATTTAATTAATTTGATAGAAAACTCAAATTCAATGTTAAATCATTTTTATAAAAAATTAAAAATTCAGAAAATTAGAATACAAATGTTGTTTCAGTAGAACTAAAAAAATCTGGTTACGTATTTATACCTAAAAATCTAATAACGTTTTAAAATGAATATACATTTTTAATTAATTAAGTTCAAAAATTTTTTTATAAAAAAATTAAGAATTAAAAAATTGAAATATAAATGTTGTTTTAGAAGAGCTAAAAGGAAAAACTTGTTACGAATTAATTCTTACGAGTCAACTAACTTTTTAAAACAATTTTACTTATTTAACTTAATTTGATAGAAAACTCAAATACAATGTTAAATCAATTTTTATCAAAATTAAAAATTTAGAAGATTGGAATGCAAATGTTGTTTCAGTAAAGCTAAAAAGAAGAAACTGGTTACGTATTAATAACTAAAGGTCAATTAACGTTTTCAAAGATTCCACATTCTTAATTAATTAGATACAATTAAATTTTAATTTATTTGATTAATTTGATAGAAAACTCAAATTCAATGTTAAATCATTTTTATCAAAAATTAAAATTGAAAAAAATTGAAATGCAAATGTTGTTTAGTAAAACTAAAAGAAAAAACTGGTTACATATTAATACTTATGAGTCAAATAACGTTTTAAAAAAATTCTACATTCTAAATTAATTAGATACAAAACTCAAACTCAATGTTAAGCTCCATTTTTAGATAAAATTAAAATTAAGAGAATTAAAATATCAATGTTATTTCAAAAGAACTAAAAGGATAAGCTGGTTAGATATTAAAACTTAAGGGTCTATTAAGTTTCAAAAAAATCAACAGTATTAAAAATTTTATACAAAATTCAAATTAACGTTAAATCTTTTTTTATCAGAAATTAAGAATTAGGGTACTTAGAATACAAATGTAATTTCTGTAGAACCAAAAAAAAACTGGTTCCGTATTTCTACTTAAAGATTTAATAACTTTTTAAAATGAATTTACATTTTCAATTAATTAAGTTCAAAATTCCGTTTATAAAAAAATTTAGAATTGAAAAAATTGAAATATAATGTTGTTTTAGAAGAACTAAATGGAAAAAATTGGTTACAAATTAATTCTTAAAAATCAAAAAACTTTTTAAAACAGTTTTACTTATTTAATTAATTTGATAGAAAACTCAAATACAATGTTAAATCAATTTTTATAAAAAATAAAAAATTAGAAGATTGGAATACAAATGTTGTTTCAGTAAAGCTAAAAAGAAAAAACTGGTTACGTTATTAATAACTAAGGGTCAATTAACGTTTTCAAAGATTCCACATTCTTAATTAATTAGATACAATTAAATTTTACTTATTTGATTAATTTGATAGAAAACTCAAATTCAATGTTAAATCAATTTTTTATCAAAAATTAAAAATTGAAAAAATTGAAATGCAGATGTTGTTTTAGTAAAACTAAAAAGAAAAAACTGGTTACATATTAATACTTAATGGTCAAATAACGTTTTAAAATTCTACATTCTAAATTAATTAGATACAAAACCGAAACTCAATGTTAAGCTCCATTTTTAGATAAAATTTAGAATTAAGGGAATTAAAATATCAATGTTATTTCAAAAGAACTAAAAGGATAAGCTGGTTACATATTAAAACTTAAGGGTCTATCAAGTTTTAACAAAAAATCAACAGTATTAAAATGTTTTTACAAAGTCAAACTCAACGTTAAATCCTTTTTTATCAGAAATTAAAAATTAGGGTACTTAGAATACAAATGTAATTTCTGTAGAACCAAAAAAAACTGGTTCCGTATTTCTACTTAAAGATCTAATAACTTTTTAAAATGAATTTACATTTTTAATTAATTAAGTTCAAAATTTCATTTTTATAAAAAATTTAAGAATGAAGAAATTGAAATATGAATGTTGTTTTAGAAGAACTAAATGGAAAAACTGGTTACAAATTAATTCTTAAAAAGTCAAAAACTTTTAAAACAGTTTTACTTATTTAATTAATTTGATAGAAAACTCAAATTCAATGTTAAATAAATTTTTTATCAAAAATTAAAAATTGAAAGATTAGAATGCAAATGTTGTTTCAGTAAAGCTAAATGAAAATACTGGTTACGTATTAATAACTAAGGGTCAACTAACGTTTTAAAAGATTTTAAATTCTTAATTAATTAGATACAAAACTCGAATTCAATGTTAAGCTCCATTTTTATAAAAATTAAAAATTGAGAAAATAAATAAATCATGTTATTTTAGAAGAACTAAAAAAGGCAAAAAGGTGGTTAGATATTAATGTCTTAAGGGTCTACCAAGTTTTAACAAATAATCAACATTCTTAAATTATTTTATATGAAATTCAAATTCAATGTTAAATCTTTTTTATCAAAAATTAAGAATTGGGGAAATTAGAATACAAATGTAATTTCAGTAGAACTAAAAAAACTGGTTACCTATTTATACTTTAAATAACTTTTTAAAATAAATAAATAACTTTTAAAATGAATTTACAATTTTAATTAATTAGGTTCAAAATTGTTTTTATAAAAAATTAAAAATTGAAGAAATTGAAATATCAATGTTGTTTTAGAAGAACTAAAAGGAAAAAATGGTTACAGAATTAATTCTTAAGAGTCAACTAACTTTTTAAAACAGTTTACTTATTTAATTAATTTGATAGAAAACTCAAATTCAATGTTAAACTCATCTTTATAAAAAAAAATAAGAATTGAAGGAATTAAAATGTGAATGTTGTTTCAAAAGAACTAAAAATGAAAAAACTAGTTAAATATTAAAACTTAAGGATCAATTAAGTTTTACCAATAAATCAATATTTTAAATATTTTATACAAAACTCAAATTTATTATTAAATCCTTTTTATAAAAATGAAGAATTCTGAAAATTAGAATACAAATGTTGTTTCAGTAGAACTAAAAAAAATTTGGTTACGTATTTATACCTAAAAATCTAATAACGTTTTAAAATGGATATACATTTTTAATTAATTAAGTTCAAAATTTCTTTTTATAAAAAAAATTAAGAATTAAAAAATTGAAATATAAATGTTGTTTTAGAAGAGCTAAAAGGAAAACTTGTTACGAATTAATTCTTACGAGTCAACTAACTTTTAAAACAATTTTACTTATTTAATTAATTTGATAAAAACTCAAATACAATTTTAAATCAATTTTATCAAAAATTAAAAATTTAAAAAATTGGAATACAAATGTTGTTTCAACTAAAGCTAAAAAAAGAAACTGGTTACGTATTAATAACTAAGTTCAATTAACGTTTTCAAAATGATTCCACATTCTTAATTAATTAGATACAATTAAATTTTACTTATTTGATTAATTTGATAGAAAACTCAAATTCAATGTTAAATCATTTTTTATCAAAAATTAAAATTGAAAAATTGAAATGCAAATGTTGTTTTAGTAAAACTAAAAGAAAAACTGGTTACATATTAATACTTAAGAGTCAAATAACGTTTTAAAAATTCTACATTCTAAATTAATTAGATACGAAACTGAAACTCAATGTTAAGCTCCATTTTAGATAAAATTAAGAATTAAAGGAATTAAAATATCAATGTTATTTTAAAAGAACTAAAAGGATAAGCTGGTTAGATATTAAAACTTAAGGGTCTATTAAGTTTAAAAAAAATCAACAGTATTAAAAATTTTATACAAAATTCAAACTCAACGTTAAATCTTTTTTATCAGAAATTAAGAATTAGGAAACTTAGAATACAAATGTAATTGCTGTAGAACCAAAAAAAACTGGTTACGTATTTCTACTTAAAAGATCTAATAACGTTTTAAAATGAATTTACATTTTAATTAATTAAGTTCAAAATTCCATTTTTATAAAAAATTTTAGAATGAAAAAATTGAAATATGAATGTTGTTTTAGAAGAACTAAATGGAAAAATTGGTTACAAATTAATTCTTAAAAATCAAAAAAACTTTTTAAAACAGTTTTACTTATTTAATTAATTTGATAGAAAACTCAAATTCAATGTTAAATCAATTTTTTATCAAAAATAAAAATTGAGAAGATTAGAATGCAAATGTTGTTTCAGTAAAACTAAAAAGAAAAACTGGTTACGTATTAATAACTAAGGGTCAATTAACGTTTTCAAAGATTCCACATTCTTAATTAATTAGATACAATTAAATTTTACTAATTTGATTAATTTGATAGAAAACTCAAATTCAATGTAAATCAATTTTTATCAAAAATTTAAAAATTGAAAAAATTGAAAAATACAGATGTTGTTTAGTAAACTAAAAGAAAAAACTGGTTACATATTAATACTTAATGGTCAAATAACGTTTTAAAAATTTTACATTCTTAATTAATTAGATACAAAACCGAAACTCAATGTTAAGCTCCATTTTTAGATAAAATTTAGAATTAAGGAATTAAAATATCAATGTTATTTTAAAAGAACTAAAAAGGATAAACTGGTTACTATTATTAAAACTTAAGGGTCAATCAAGTTTTAAAAAAAATCAACAGTATTAAAAAGTTTTATACAAAACTCAAACTCAATGTTAAATCCTTTTTTATCAGAAATTAAGAATTATTGTAATAGAATACAAATGTAATTTCTGTAGAACCAAAAAAAACTGGTTACGTATTAATAACTAAAGGTCAATTAACGTTTTCAAAGATTCCACATTCTTAATTAATTAGGATACAATTAAATTTTACTTATTTGATTAATTTGATAGAAAACTCAAATTCAATGTTAAATCAATTTTTATCAAAAATTAAAAATTGAAAAAATTGAAATGCAGATGTTGTTTTAGTAAAACTAAAAGAAAAAACTGGTTACATATTAATACTTAATGGTCAAATAACGTTTTAAAAATTCTACATTCTAAATTAATTAGATACGAAACCGAAACTCAATGTTAAGCTCCATTTTTAGATAAAATTTAGAATTAAGGGAATTAAAATATCAATGTTATTTCAAAAGAACTAAAAAGGATAAGCTGGTTAAGTATTAAAACTTAAGGGTCTATCAAGTTTTAACAAAAAAATCAACAGTATTAAAATGTTTTTACAAAAGTCAAACTCAACGTTAAATCCTTTTTTTATCAGAAATTAAGAATTAGGGTACTTAGAATACAAATGTAATTTCTGTAGAACCAAAAAAACTGGTTCCGTATTTCTACTTAACGATCTAATAACTTTTTTAAAATGAATTTACATTTTTAATTAATTAAGTTCAAAATTTCATTTTTATAAAAAAATTTAGAATTGAAGAAATTGAAATATGAATTTTGTTTTAGAAGAACTAAATGGAAAAACTGGTTACAAATTAATTCTTAAAAGTCAAAAACTTTTTAAAACAGTTTCACTTATTTAATTAATTTGATAGAAAACTCAAATTCAATGTTAAATAAATTTTTTATCAAAAATTAAAAATTGAAAGATTAGAAGGCAAATGTTGTTTCAGTAAAGCTAAATGAAAATACTGGTTACGTATTAATAACTAAGGGTCAACTAACGTTTTAAAAGATTTTAAATTCTTAATTAATTAGATACAAAAACTCGACTTCAATGTTAAGCTCCATTTTTATAAAAAATTAAAAATTGAGAAAAGTAAAATATGTTATTTTAGAAGAACTAAAAGGAGAAGGGTGGTTAGATATTAACACTTAAGGGTCTACCAAGGTTTAACAAATAATCAACATTCTTAAAAATTTTATATGAAATTTAATTTCAATGTTAAATCCTTTTTTATCAGAAATTAAGAATTGGGGTAGTTAGAATACAAATGTAATTTCTGTAGAACTAAAAAAACTGGTTACCTATTTATACTTTTAAATAACTTTTTAAAATGAATTAAATAACTTTTTAAAATGAATTTACAATTTTAATTAATTAGGTTCAAAATTGTTTTTATAAAAAAAATTAAAAATTGAAGAAATTGAAATATCAAAGTTGTTTTAGAAGAACTAAAAGGAAAAAATGATTACGAATTAATTCTTAAGAGTCAACTAACTTTTTAAAATAGTTTTACTTATTTAATTAATTTGATAGAAAACTCAAATTCAATGTTAAGCTCCATCTTTATAAAAAATAAGAATTGAAGGAATTAAAATGTGAATGTAGTTTCAAAAGAACTAAAAAAAAACTGGTTAAATATTAAAACTTAAGGATCAATTAAGTTTTACCAATAAATCAATATTTTAAATATTTTATACAAAACTCAAATTCAATATTAAATCCTTTTTATCAAATAATGAAGAATTCTGAAAATTAGAAGACAAATGTTGTTTCAGTAGAACTAAAAAAATTTGGTTACGTATTTATACCTAAAAATCTAATAACGTTTTAAAATGGATATATATTTTTAATTAATTAAGTTCAAAATTTCTTTTTTATAAAAAAATTAAGAATTAAAAAATTTAAATATAAATGTTGTTTTAGAAGAACTAAAAGGAAAACTTTGTTACGAATTAATTCCTTACGAGTCAACTAACTTTTTAAAACAATTTTACATATTTAATTAATTTGATAGAAAACTCAAATACAATGTTAAATCAATTTTTATCAAAAATTAAAAATTTAGAAAATTGGAATGCAAATGTTGTTTCAGCAAAACTAAAAGAAGAAACTGGTTACGTATTAATAACTAAAGGTCAATTAACGTTTTCAAAGATTCCACATTCTTAATTAATTAGATACAATTAAATTTTACTTATTTGATTAATTTGATAGAAAACTCAAATTCAATGTTAAATCATTTTTTATCAAAAATTAAAAATTGAAAAAATTGAAATGCAAATGTTGTTTTAGTAAAACTAAAAGAAAAACTGGTTACATATTAATACTTAAGAGTCAAATAACGTTTTAAAAATTCTACATTCTAAATTAATTAGATACGAAACTGAAACTCAATGTTAAGCTCCATTTTTAGATAAAATTAAGAATTAAGGGAATTAAAATATCAATGTTATTTCAAAAGAACTAAAAGGATAAACTGGTTAGATATTAAAATTTAAGGGTCTATTAAGTTTAAAAAAAATCAACAGTATTAATAAATTTTATACAAAATTCAAATTCAATGTTAAATCTTTTTTATCAGAAATTAAGAATTAGGATACTTAGAATACAAATGTAATTTCTGTAGAACTAAAAAAAACTGGTTCCGTATTTATACTTAAAAATCTAATAACTTTTAAAATGAATTTACATTTTTAATTAATTAAGTTCAAAATTCCATTTTTATAAAAAAAATTTAGAATGGAAAAAATTGAAATATAAATGTTGTTTTAGAAGAACTAAATGGAAAAATTGGTTACAAATTAATTCTTAAAAATCAAAAAACTTTTTAAAACAGTTTTACTTATTTAATTAATTTGATAGAAAACTCAAATACAATGTTAAATCAATTTTTATCAAAAATAAAAAATTGAGAAGATTGGAATGCAAATGTTGTTTCAGTAAAGCTAAAAGAAAAAACTGGTTACGTATTAATAACTAAGGGTCAATTAACGTTTTCAAAGATTCCACATTCTTAATTAATTAGATACAATTAAATTTTACTTATTTGATTAATTTGATAGAAAACTCAAATTCAATGTTAAATCAATTTTTATCAAAAATTAAAATTGAAAAAATTGAAATGCAGATGTTGTTTTAGTAAAACTAAAAGAAAAAACTGGTTACATATTAATACTTAATGGTCAAATAACGTTTTAAAAAATTCTACATTCTAAATTAATTAGATACGAAACCGAAACTCAATGTTAAGCTCCATTTTTAGATAAAATTTAGAATTAAGGGAATTAAAATATCAATGTTATTTCAAAAGAACTAAAAGGATAAGCTGGTTAGGTATTAAAACTTAAGGGTCTATCAAGTTTTAACAAAAAATCAACAGTATTAAAATGTTTTTACAAAAGTCAAACTCAACGTTAAATCCTTTTTTTATCAGAAATTAAGAATTAGGGTACTTAGAATACAAATGTAATTTCTGTAGAACCAAAAAAAACTGGTTCCGTATTTCTACTTAACGATCTAATAACTTTTTAAAATGAATTTACATTTTTAATTAATTAAGTTCAAAATTTCATTTTTATAAAAAAAATTTAGAATTGAAGAAATTGAAATATGAATTTTGTTTTAGAAGAACTAAATGGAAAAACTGGTTACAAATTAATTCTTAAAAGTCAAAAAACTTTTTAAAACAGTTTCACTTATTTAATTAATTTGATAGAAAACTCAAATTCAATGTTAAATAAATTTTTATCAAAAATTAAAAATTAAAAGATTAGAATGCAAATGTTGTTTCAGTAAAGCTAAATGAAAATACTGGTTACGTATTAATAACTAAGGGTCAACTAACGTTTTAAAAGATTTTAAATTCTTAATTAATTAGATACAAAACTCGACTTCAATATTAAGCTCCATTTTTATAAAAAATTAAAAATTGAGAAAAGTAAAATATGTTATTTTAGAAGAACTAAAAGGGTAGGGTGGTTAGATATTAACACTTAAGGGTCTACCAAGGTTTAACAAATAATCAACATTCTTAAAAATTTATATGAAATTTAATTTCAATGTTAAATCCTTTTTTATCAGAAATTAAGAATTGGGGTAGTTAGAATACAAATGTAATTTCTGTAGAACTAAAAAAAACTGGTTACCTATTTATACTTTTAAATAACTTTTTAAAATGAATTTACAATTTTAATTAATTAGGTTCAAAATTGTTTTTTTATAAAAAAATTAAAAATTGAAGAAATTGAAATATCAAAGTTGTTTTAGAAGAACTAAAAGGAAAAAATGATTACGAATTAATTCTTAAGAGTCAACTAACTTTTTAAAACAGTTTTACTTATTTAATTAATTTGATAGAAAACTCAAATTCAATGTTAAGCTCCATCTTTATAAAAAAAATAAGAATTGAAGGAATTAAAATGTGAATGTAGTTTCAAAAGAACTAAAAAGAAAAACTGGTTAAATATTAAAACTTAAGGATCAATTAAGTTTTACCAATAAATCAATATTTTAAATATTTTATACAAAACTCAAATTTATTATTAAATCCTTTTTATAAATAATGAAGAATTCTGAAAATTAGAAGACAAATGTTGTTTCAGTAGAACTAAAAAAATTTGGTTACGTATTTATACCTAAAAATCTAATAACGTTTTAAAATGGATATACATTTTTAATTAATTAAGTTCAAAATTTCTTTTTATAAAAAAATTAAGAAATTAAAAAATTTAAATATAAATGTTGTTTTAGAAGAGCTAAAAGGAAAAACTTGTTACGAATTAATTCTTACGAGTCAACTAACTTTTTAAAACAATTTTACTTATTTAATTAATTTGATAGAAAACTCAAATACAATGTTAAATCATTTTTATCAAAATTAAAAATTCAGAAAATTGGAATGCAAATGTTGTTTCAGTAAAACTAAAAAAAAACTGGTTACGTATTAATAACTAAAGGTCAATTAACGTTTCAAAGATTCCACATTCTTAATTAATTAGATACAATTAAATTTTACTTATTTGATTAATTTGATAGAAAACTCAAATTCAATGTTAAATCATTTTTATCAAAAATTAAAAATTGAAAAAATTGAAATGCAATTGTTGTTTTAGTAAAACTAAAAGAAAAAACTGGTTACATATTAATACTTAAGAGTCAAATAACGTTTTAAAAAATTCTACATTCTAAATTAATTAGATACGAAACTGAAACTCAATGTTAAGCTCCATTTTTAGATAAAATTAAGAATTAAGGGAATTAAAATATCAATGTTATTTCAAAAGAACTAAAAGGATAAGCTGGTTAGATATTAAAACTTAAGGGTCTATTAAGTTTCAAAAAAATCAACAGTATTAAAAATTTTATACAAAATTCAAACTCAACGTTAAATCTTTTTTTATCAGAAATTAAGAATTAGGGTACTTAGAATACAAATGTAATTGCTGTAGAACCAAAAAAAAACTGGTTCCGTATTTCTACTTAAAGATTTAATAACTTTTTAAAATGAATTTACATTTTTAATTAATTAAGTTCAAAATTCCATTTTTATAAAAAAATTTAGAATGGAAAAAATTGAAATATAAATGTTGTTTTAGAAGAACTAAATGGAAAAAATTGTTACAAATTAATTTTAAAATCAAAAACTTTTTAAAACAGTTTTACTTATTTAATTAATTTGATAGAAAACTCAAATTACAATGTTAAATCAATTTTTATCAAAATAAAAAATTGAGAAGATTGGAATACAAATGTTGTTTCAGTAAAGCTAAAAGAAAAACTGGTTACGTATTAATATATAGGGTCAATTAACGTTTTCAAAGATTCCACATTCTTAATTAATTAGATACAATTAAATTTTACTTATTTGATTAATTTGATAGAAAACTCAAATTCAATGTTAAATTAATTTTTTATGAAAAATAAAAAATTGAGAAGATTGGAATGCAAATGTTGTTTCAGTAAAGCTAAAAGAAAAAACTGGTTACGTATTAATAACTAAGGGTCAATTAACGTTTTCAAAGATTCCACATTCTTAATTAATTAGATACAATTAAATTTTACTTATTTGATTAATTTGATAGAAAACTCAAATTCAATGTTAAATCAATTTTTATCAAAAATTAAAAATTGAAAAATTGAAATGCAGATGTTGTTTTAGTAAAACTAAAAAGAAAAACTGGTTACATATTAATACTTAATGGTCAAATAACGTTTTAAAAATTCTACATTCTAAATTAATTAGATACGAAACCGAAACTCAATGTTAAGCTCCATTTTTGGATAAAATTTAGAATTAAGGAAATTAAAATATCAATGTTATTTCAAAAGAACTAAAAGGATAAGTTGGTTAGGTATTAAAACTTAGGGTCTATCAAGTTTTAACAAAAAATCAACAGTATTAAAATGTTTTTACAAAGTCAAACTCAACGTTAAATCCTTTTTTATCAGAAATTAAGAATTAGGGTACTTAGAATACAAATGTAATTTCTGTAGAACCAAAAAAAACTGGTTCCGTATTTCTACTTAACGATCTATAACTTTTTAAAATGAATTTTACATTTTTTAATTAATTAAGTTCAAAATTTCATTTTATAAAAAAATTTAGAATTGAAGAAATTGAAATATGAATTTTGTTTTAGAAGAACTAAATGGAAAAACTGGTTACAAATTAATTTCTTAAAAGTCAAAAACTTTTTAAAACAATTTTACTTATTTAATAATTTTGATAGAAAACTCAAATTCAATGTTAAACCATTTTTTTATCAAAAATTAAAAATTCAGAAAAATTAGAATACAAATGTTGTTTCAGTAGAACTAAAAAATTTGGTTACGTATTTATACCTAAAAATCTAATAACGTTTTAAAATAGATATACATTTTTAATCAATTAAGTTCAAAATTTCTTTTTTATAAAAAATTAAGATTTAAAAAATTGAAATATAAATGTTGTTTTTAGAAGAGCTAAAAAAGAAAAAACTGGTTACAAATTAATTTTACGAGTCAACTAACTTTTAAAACAATTTTACTTATTTAATTAATTTGATAGAAAACTCAAATTAAATGTTAAATCATTTTTTATCAATCTAGAAAATTTGTGAAAAGACATACGATTACTTTTTAAAATGGTGTCGACTTAAAAAGCAACAAACTACGCGGAAAATGTGCTTTTAGTGTATTTTGCGAAAATTTCCAGGTCTTCTACACTTTGGTCATTTTATTCTATACTGAAAGCAAATTTATGTGTAAAAAATAACATAGATGTTGGCAAGTTTGTAATAATTGTAATCAGTTAATTGAATTAAACAAATAACCTTTTACAATTATAGGTTAGGTAAGATTTACTCCAGTTCTACACTCTTAGAAAATTTTGTCTTATATTTTACAATTTAATTTATATATTTTCTGAAAAAATTTGATTTTTTAAGAATAATTTGTAGTGATTCTCATGCATAATTTTGTACCGTTTATTATTATTTTGTGTATGATTAATCGTAAATTTTCGGATCAACTCGATATTAAAACGATATATGCGGGCCTAAAAGTAAAAGCGGGCCTAAAAGCAAACAATGTGGGCGCAAAAGTAAATCATGCGAAAAATGAGTTAGTTGCGGAGTATAAATCATTAAATATAGGAAGTGCAAAAATGGTTAAGAAATGAGCATTTCTTAAAATTCGGTTTTTATTTTGTTATAGTAAACTTGCAACTGCCTTTCAATCGTTGTTTGATAACGGGTTTTAAAAGTACACTTGCTTTTATAACTTTTTTTTAACAAATCAATATTAATAATTGAGTTAATTCCCTGGGTGTTCTCCTTCTATACACACCGTAGGGGTGTGCCTGACTTCAAGTTGTAATAACTAGATTTTTTGGGCATGCTCCCGGATTGAACGACGTCTAATAAAAAAGCACTTTTCCCCACTCATGTGGGTGGGGCCTACGGGGGCTCCTGTTCTTTAAATACGATTACCCATTAAGTGATACCTTAAAATGACGGGCTGACCAAAACGGTTTCAAATATGCATGACAAAATTTTTTCAAAAATTAATAATTGTGTTAATTCTCCTGGTGTTCTCCTTCTATACACACCGTGGGGGTGTGCCTGACTTCAAGTTGTAATAACTAGATTTTTTGGGCATGCCTCCAGACCGAACGACGTCTAATAAAAAAACACTTTTTCCTACTCATGTGAGTGGGGCCTGGGGGACGGTTTCAAATATGCATGATTATTTTTTTTCAAAAAGATAACTCAATGACAGGTACAAAAACTAAACAGACAAATTGGTTCACAGATAAATTAAAACATATGCGAGACAACCTCTTCTTTATAGCAGACTTACATAAAATATATCCATTATTACAATTAGGTGATAGTTTAAAAACACTAAAATATCAGTACAAATCAGAAATTAAAAAATGTAAATACGATCCAACGACATTTATATTAAATCCTCACAGAACACTAGCAAAGCTATGTGGAATATCTTAAACAATAAAAGAAAAATTAGAAAAAATTTGACTGCAAGATTTCTCCCAAAACTTTAATACTAATTTTTCAACAATTACTGATGATATTCTAAAAATACAAACTATGCATTCACAGAATTACCTCAAAAAACAAAGATATAAAACGGACAAAATTACTTTCATTTAAATTGTGTTTCTGAGGTCCAAATGTGGAATACAATAAACAAACTTTCAAATTCAAATTGTACAGACGTTTATAATATAAACAGCACAATGATTAAAAACCAAAACATATTAGTACCCATACTTACAAAACTATACAACAAATGTATCGATGCAAAATTGCCAATTTACAAAAAAGGTGATAAGTCAAGCGTAGTCAATTATAGACCAATTGCAATAATTCCAATAATTAGTAAAATCTTTGAATACATTTTAAAATCACAATTATTGTATTACTTTGAACACAATCAGCTACTTAGTGTAAATCAGTTTGGTTTCCGAGAAAACAAAAGCACTTTGGACGCATTATTGCAATTTGTTACATTTCTGTATAGTAGTATTGACATGGGTAATTACGTGAGTGCTTTATTATTAGACCTAAGCAAAGCTTTTGATTGTGTTTCGCATAAGATTCTATTAGAAAAACTGCAGAGGTATAAAATTGAAAATAGTGCTCTAAAATTTATAAGATCTTATTTTAGGAACAGGCAACAGTATGTAGAAATAAATCACCTTAAATCCTGTACACTACCAATAAATCGAGGTGTCCTCAAGGATCAGTTTTGGACCTTTATTTTCCTAGTTTTTATTAATGATTTAGACAGCTCTGTTCTTTTCGATAAATTTATTTTATTTGCCGATGACATAGACCAACTACGGAAAAAAAAGTAAACAATAGTAAATTACAGATAAACAAATGGTTAAAATATAATAAATTAGTTTTAAACGAGTCCAAGACGCAAACTATAATTTTTAGTACTAGAGACATTGGAAGCCATCAAAACCTAAATAAATGTAAACTCTTAGGGAGTATACTTTGAACCAAATCTCACTTGGTTTAATCACTGGGATGAACTTGCCAAACATTTATCTTCGTTAATCTTCTTATTTAGAAATATAAATGCCTCACAAAAAAGTAATGCTGTGCGCATACTACTCACTATTCTACTCAAAAATGATTTATGGTATTTTACTATGGGGGCACTCAACTTCTGCAATGCGCATATTTGCTCTACAAAGAAAGAGTTAGAGTATTGAGTGGTGCCAAATATCACGATGACACTATGCCTTTATTTAAACGTTTAAATTTACTCACGCCTCCTGCAGTGTATATTCTGCATGCCTTAGTTTATGTAAAACAAAATCAGCAACAATATGAAACTATACAAAATATTCATTCTCATAACACACGATCAAACCGTAATCTGTATCCACCTTACACTCGTCTTAAAAAACCCAACAAGCAACTAATTTCTATGGAATAAAGTTTTACAACCATCTACCGGGAAACTATAAAAGCACTAGAGATAAAGCAATTTAAAGCAACAATTAAAAAGTACCTCATTATCAATACGCCTTTTTCTGTATTAGATTTTCTAAATTTTACCTTTTGAAGATCTATGTTCTAATGTTGACGAATATAAAATATTTATATTATTAACATGAATAAACTAAACTAAACTAAACATTGTTGCAAATAGATACATCTATAACTCAAGCTAAAATCTTACAAATAAAAATTTTTTTGGTTGGCATCATTTGTTTCCAATATTGCAAAATTTAAATTTGTTTTAAGTTTTCCTCGTTGTTCTTAAAACTGTTCCAAATTGACAAACCTACAATTTAACCTACAAGCTCTTAACAAATTAAAAAAACAATTTCTACCTTTCTTATTTTAAATAGGGAAATTATCGATATCGTTATGCATTGTTCTAGTATTTTCTCTATATAAAATTCATAATCAATAAGAAATTAAATTACTTTTGACTAGTGCAAAAAATAGTGAAATTTTGGCACAGTAATTGATGCAAAAAGTCACTAGCACAATCACAGATATAAGTTTTATTTTTGTCAAAAGCTAGAGCAATTAGTTTATTATTTGGGCGATTTAAAAATAACTGAGAGGTTAAATTTCTATTGAAGATCTAATAAAATAATAGTTCCCCAAAATATATTGTATTATGTATATCCGAACCGAAATGGATTTCGATTTGTCCTTTACAACAATATTTAGTACAAGTAAACAATGTACAACAATATCGCAATTTTAGATTTTTGGAAAAACCAGACTTATAGTTGAATTATAGATTTGTTTAATTTTCCAAATGTAAAATAAGGGGTGCCAGCGCAAAAATTGTTTTTAATTGGTAAGCCCTTAATTTGAGTTAGAGATTTGTTCTTCTAGAACAATGTTTAGAATAACTAGAACAATGTAGAACAGTATTGAAATTTTGGTTTTGAGTTGAAATTTCCTACAAATTATAAATTTTTAAGAAAACAAAACAAATTCGACTCAAAATTTATTGTATGACTACACAAGAACGTACTTGTGTTGTCTGCGTTGATGTAATGGACATCAAAAGTTCATTGGAATATTCTAATGGCATGGATGTCATTAAAGGGTTTTAAAATCTAAGAAATTTAAGAAGTAAGAAAGTGGTTAAAAGTTTTTGGCTAGAGGTTTGTACAGTAACTGAAAGTTATCATTTGCTTATTTTGTAACTCGTACCGGTGTCATTTTATTGTGAATGTAAAAAGTAATGTGTAATGACTTCTACTGTTCGAAAACGTGAAAAAACTAAAAGTGAGAAAGAAAGTCGTAAGTCTATGAGCTTATTTGTCCATGTGTTCCTTCCATAACTGTCAAAAGACTTCAATTTAAAAAGTTTGTAGATTTATTAAGCTCCGCCATCCAACAACCATACAGATTTCTTTGTGGGAAAACGTTTTTAGATTTCTTATATCCGGTTAATTAAATTCTTTAAATACACACTGAGTTTCGAGTAGGTATTTACTGATGTCGACATCGTTGTTTATCGTTAGAGTGTTCTTCAATTTGAAAATGTCAACCAAAGAGTTGACAACTTCCACGTTTTGGATTTCATTTCTAAATAAGCTACCAGAACTCTTTCTGGAAAGCTGTTCATGCTCTTTTTTCACTTCATAGATAATTATTTGTACAACAAGTAACCAAAGCTATACTTTTTATGAGTTTGCAGTTTGATTAACGATCATTTTTCTCCAAATTAGTAATTGTTGTCTGCCATTTTGATTTGTTATTATGTATTATAACCCGTGATTCAAAACATTTTTCATCATCAGTGACCATGAAAAAAATCACGTACGTCTACTTTAAATGCATAAAACTGGATGTGTCAGAATTGACAAATGTACAAGCTAAGCTAAGATACACCTGTTATATCTTGCTTTGTCGTTCATGGCAAAGTTTGATGAAACATTTTGGAATCAGGCGATACTAATATTAGATAGTTTTAATTAATTTTAGAATAATTCTTTTTGATCACTGTATTATTATTATAGGCACATAAAAGATTTAGTCAAATTTTAAGTTGTATTGCGTTTAAATTCAAATCACCTGCAAAGAATTGTGATAAGAAAAAGAGTCGGGTAACTGGAAATTCCCTCCGAAGGTTGAGTTAAAATTTGAAGGGCGATTTACTCACCGTTACATATATAAACTATAAATACAAAAGTAAATGTAAAATTGTATTAAATTATTGATTTGAAAATAAATCATAAATAAAAAGCTATGCAAATTTTTCATGAACGAAAACAACAGCAAAATGTGAAGAAACTTCAATCAACGCGTTATGATGATTCATGACAAATATATGTACCTCTATTTATTTGTGGTTTCATAAAGATAAGATAATTGATGTCTTCTGTGCTTTTTGTTATTTACGATTATTTTACCTACAGCCGTATCTATTTTCAAAAAACGTCAATTTGTGTATCTGTGCTAACTGCCAATATGTCTTATTGCATGGACTATCTGTAAGGTGTATTTATCTGTGATACAATTCATGCTCAGCTGGAAAAATCGTGAGAGCAGTTTTTCAGGCCAGTGCTTAGGGTTTCTGTTATTTCCTCTCTCCAAAACAAAATAGGATGTCCTTTAGCCAAAAGGGTAGTAGTTCTTTATAAATTTTTTTTCCAGAAAACAAGTTGAAAATTACCTCATTGTCAGAAGCCATTAACCTCTTAAGTTGATTACCAAGAATAGTAGTGATAATAAACATGAGATTGGAAATCTCCATACTTCCATATCTAAACCGATCGCTTGGAATTACGGCTAGAAGTAAAGTGATCTTGACAAACCGCTTAATTTTCCTATCACAGTAGTAACAGTTGGGAATTGGAAATCATAAAACAGTCGAGGTATTAAATAAGTTTTGAGAATAATAATTTTCTGGGGGGTTTAGGAAAGACTTTATTAAGACGAGACAGCCAACCCGTTAACTTGAAATGAGAGAGTTTGCTAGCACCGAAACTAGAAATTTGGTGACCAAAGTAGGGGAAAACTACTAATTAGGCGTACAAAATGCCCCTGTATCAACCCTCCGGCGGGCGCGTTTTAGAATTACATGGGCGGGCGCGTTGCGGCATTTACACCGCAGTCGGTTTTTTTGCACTTTTAAGCCTGTAGATTACAAAGAAATGTATATACGAGGATATATTGAAAGATTCTTAGCCTACTATAGAACCAAACAAAATTTCAATGTCAAAATATTTTATTACTCAACATATTCTCCTCTTAATTGGATACATTTATTACAGCAAACCTGCAACGTCTCTAGACCTTTCAAAAAAATGTTTCTTCTTGCTCTGCAAACCAGACCTCCACAGCTTCTATTACCTCCTTGTTGGAAGAAAATGTACGACCTTTTAAACTTTTTTCAGTTGAGGAAAGAGGTGATAGTCGGACGGAGCCAAATCGGGTGAATAAGGGGGTGTTCTAGTAATTTAAACCCTAAATCACGAATTTTTTGCATGGCAACATGCAGGGGCGTTGTCCTGCAAAAAGAAAACACTTTTGGATAGCTTTCCGCGTCTTTTCTCTTTAATATTTTCCGTAGAGTGGTCAGTAATGTCGAATAGTAATCTCCAGTTATTGTTCTACCCTTATCCAAAAATCAATCATGATTACTCCATGGCAATCCCAAAAACTGAAGCAAAACTTTTCCAGCAGATTTTGGACACGAAACTTCTTAGGTCTTGGAGAACCAGAGTGTCGCCATTCCATCGATTGTTGCTTTGTTTCTGGATCGTAGAAATGTACCCAAGTCTCATCCATAGTAACAATTCGGTTTAAGAAGTCTACATCGTTTTCAAATCGAGCACAGATCGAACGCGATGCTTCTACCCTTGCACGCTTTTGGTCAACATTCAAACATTTGGGGATCCATTTTGCAGCAATTTTTCTCATGTCCAAATTGACGTGAACCATATGATGAACGCGTTCGTATGAAATATTCAGTGTTTCAGATATCCGTTTTAGCCCAATTCGACGGTCTGATAAAATCATGTCATGAACTGCATCGATATTTTGGGGACTGACACAGAAACTGGCCTTCCCGATCGGTCATCATCTTCAATGGAAAATTTACCTCTTTTGAAGCTTGCATTCCAATTTTTGACGGTCGCATACGAAGGACATTGATCACCAAGGGTATTAAGCATATCTTCGTAAATCTGCTTACCTCTTAACCCTTTTAAATACAGGTACTTGATGATGGCTCGATACTCAATTTTTCGATTTTCACAATTTCGGTGGACATCTTTTTTCATTTAATTTATTGCGTGACTCTGGTTTACTTTTTGACGTCAAACTTTACACTGACACTTCTAATAAGTTATTGTTCGTTGCTATGGTAACGCAAGTATTTTGTTATTGCAAGGAACTGGTCTAGGCTAACTAGATATCAATACATCCTCGTATGTGGTGAACTAAGACGATATATCATTCTTAACGATTTTATTAATAAAAAAAATACTTAACGCTTTTTACAAAATAACAAAAAAAGTAGGAACTGTAAGTAAAAGTTTATACACTTGTAATATACGTAAGTAAATTCAAAAACAAAAAAAAGACAAAAGAACATCATTTAATTTCCATGGCCTGTTCTTCCTGCATGCATTGCAAACACTTAACGATAATATTGCTATGTTTTTTGCAAACATTTTTCCATGAATCGTGGCAAACTGACTTGGTTCTGTTATTCTTATGAGTACCACAAATGTAGCAAATACCTGGCCTTGTTTGTGGTTTACATTGTAATTCGTCCACTTTGTAGTTACATAAAAATGCGGAAACATCCCGAGGAAGTGTTTTTATTAGAGCCCTGTCTTTCAAATGGTCCTCCATCAATTGTAGTGCCAGATTTAACCCTTGGGTATGCGCGGTATCTAACAGATACATTGCATGTACTGAGTTGAATTTTTTTCATGTACGCTTGCGTGCATAAAGGTGGGAGGCTAAATAGCTTTCTAAAATGTGTTGTTGAATCATGTTAGTTCGGTGTTTGATTCAACGAAGATCGGTTACTGCTATACGACCATTTTGTATCCGTGAGATACATTGCGCGTCCCTATGTAAGTCGAGCATTTTTAACTTTTTTCTTGATTTATAACGCAGCCTATCTGTTTTGTTCTTAAAATATATATTACCTATTATATGAATAATATGATTTGTAATGACAATTTAAAAGCCCAATAGACCGTTCGGATTAGAAAAAAGTAGCAAAAAATTTCTTACATACGGCAAACATGGATTTTTGGGTAGCTTTTTGAGTGTACAATATGGGGTTTTCGCGCTCCCCAGTCAAATGCTCTGTCAAGTTGGCCAAATATGCCCAAATATGACTAAAATGAGACTGGAAATTTTCCGCTCTACAATTTTGTACTTTAGATTTTTTTTCATAGAATACGTAGTTTTCGCGTAAAATCAAAAAACCTATTTTTTTTGGGCCAAAAAACTGATTTTTTCGGCCACTTTAACCATATTTGGCCATATTTGGTCAACTTGACAAAGCATTTGAGTGGGGAGCGTGAAAACCCCATATTGTACACTCAAAAAGCTACCCAAAAATCCAGGATTGCCGTAGGTAGGAAATTTTTTACTAAAACGGCGGTTTTTTCTCATCCCAACGGCCTACAATATAAACTTTTGATCGTTCTATGTATTGCAAATACTGATTTTTTTTTCATTATCAGCAATATGCCTCTTACAAAAGAATTGTATAACCTTGACAACCCCAATGATGTTTGAAGAACTTAGAAGATATCTTCAAGATAACGACGATGAGATAAATGAGAGCGAGTCAAGCGATGACGGACTAAATGAAGCAGAGAGCACAAGAATGGATGAAGAAAATGAAGAAATGGACATTGCAACAGAAGAAGAAGTGAGAGATAGTTCTGACACAGATCAAAGTGATGATGGTGAGGACGAAAATATTTTATGTAGTGACAAAGACTTTTTTATTGCAAAGAAAAAGCAAAAACACGATATGACATGTTGGAATTGGAAGAAAACTAGTTATGCTGTAAGAAGAGGGCGCCATAATATAATAAACTGCAAGACAAGTATTGCTCATGTAAAGGCAGACACTGTCATAAAAGCCTGGGAATGTTTGTAAATAAATCGATGATTGATATAATAGTAAAGTACACGAATCAGTATATAGAAAAAGAGAAGATAAAATTTTCTCGTGAGAGAGATGTTAAGCCAACTTCTGCAGTTGAGATTCGGGCTTTGATTGGATTGTTGTATCTGGCTGGTCGATACCGCGCACAAAGATTAAATACACTTGATTTATGGGACTCTACTGGACATGGTGTTGAAATATTTAGATCAACTATGAGCAGAAAGCGTTTTTATTTTTACTGAAATGTTTAAGATTTGATGACAGTGAAACAAGAGTCGAGCGAAAGTCCCTTGATAAGTTAGCCCCTATCAGAGATATACTTGACGCATTTACGGAGAATTGTAAGAAAAACTATTCAGTAGGCAAAAATGTAACCATAGACGAAAAACTAGAAGGTTTCAGAGGTCGCTGTATATTCAAACAGTACATACCATCAAAACCCAGAAAATACGGTATAAAAATTTATGCTATGGTAGACAGTGAAATTTGGTATGTATCCAATTTGGAAGTTTATGTCGGAATTCAACCAGAGGGTTTCCCATTTGCTGTTAGCAATAAACCTGTTGATGTTGTAAAGCGTTTAGCATCTCCAATATTTGGGTCCGGGAGAAATATAACAGCCGATAACTGGTTTTCGGATGTTAAATTAGTAGAAGAACTATGCGGCAAAGGGTTGAGCTATGTAGGAACTCTGAGAAAAATAAATTAGAAATTCCCGAAGAATTCAAGGACACAAAAGGCGTCAGGTTTCTTCGAGCATTTTGGTTTTAGAAAAAATGCACTCTAGTTTCTTACGTCCCTAAACCTAGGCGAAATGTCATTCTTGTATCAAGCATGCATAACGATGCAGCAATCGATGAGACAACAGGTGAAAAGTGTAAACCTGAAATCATTACATATTACAATAAAACGAAAGGGGTGTTGATACAAATGACGAGCTTTGTGAAACCTACAGCGTTGCTCGAAACACTAAACGTTGGCCTATGGTATTGTTTTATTCAATTTTGAATATGGCTGGAATAAATGCACAAATAATTATGTCTTCACTTCAAAATAAAATGGAAAAACGTCAATTTTTTGAAACATTTAGGAGAAGAACTAATAAAGGAACACGTTCTACAAAGATCTTCAAGCACGTCAGGGATACATTTACCGCTAAAATCAAAAATAGATAATCTAGCCAGAAACCTCAACCCTAGTGAAGTACATAACCTAATGAAAACATAGAAAATAATTGTCAGGGTTCTGTTCAAAAGCGAAAGAGGTGTCAACCATGTCAACAAAATAAAAGAAACCGATTTATTAAATATTCATGCAAAAAATGCCAAACATTTCTTTGCCTCGAACATTGCAATATGACATGCAGCAATTGCTAAAATATTTTATATCACATATAACGTTCCCCTTAGATATAACAATAATTTTTATAAAACTGTTTTGAATAGGTACATTTTGTTGTTATGAATAAATTTTTGTTTATTTATCATTTTTATTAGGTAATCATTTAGATAACCAAAATTACCAAAAGTGTTTGTTTTTTCTGATGGACACAATATTGACTATTATCACTTTGGTTACGATATGTTATAACCATAGGTAACATATACTGCGTGTATATTCACATTTGTGATATTTTGTCATATTTTTTTCCTCGGAAATTCTTATTTACCTTCTACAATTATTACACACTTTTACATATGAATACTAAGGGGGTACGGGTTGGCATGTTTAGGTTTCAGTGGTTTTCCTAAATCTTGAAGCAAATGCTTTGCCAAGACGAACCAATCCACAATTGCACACGGTTTCGTCATCACACTATACAGGTTTGGTTTATACTGATCTTCTGTAGCTAACTTGTCACTCTGTTTCCTTTGTTCTCGCGTATGCAAATTATCGAAGCGCAAATCACGCAGTAAAATTTGAAACGCTTGTAACAAAAGAGTTCTCAAAATAATCATTCCTGTACCATCAGAATCCCACAGCTCTAGGCAATTGGTATGACCTCCTTTTTTTGCCCCAATCAAAAATAATGCACCTAATAAAGCTCTAATTTCAGTTTTTGTTGTGTCTCTGCAATCTCTCTCCCTTGAATAGTTTATGTCAAGTGTTTTCTTCTCTATAAATAGGTTTGTATTTCTTACAATATCTTCAACCATTTCGTCAGTAATAAACAAACTAAATGCATCAATGTCTCTATGAATATTTCTAGCACTTGCTTTGGGACCTGATAATATTTTTATGATATTTTTGGCTTTTGTTTATCCGTTTGAAATAGGTTTACTTATCCAAAGTGTCTCATTATTACGCCCTATATAAAAACGATAATCATCTTCAATTTGACTTTGATTGTCATCGGCTGAGATCTTGTCAAATTCGTCTGCTGACTGCTCAGAATCGCTGCTGTATAAATCTTTCGTTATAATTTCTTCTGTCTCGATATCGCTGTAATTATCGTCACTATCCAGTTCAAAATTGATTTCTTCCCCCCATCATCATCTCTCTCTTCAGCTAACTCTCTAACGACGTCTTCTAAAGCTTTTCTAATTCTTCTGGTGTTAACCCTTTACGCGACTTTAAATGCAATATAAACGTGCTATTCATTTGGTAAGACTGAAGTATGGGTTTTAATATATGAAGAAATGCAGGCACGCATGCAGAAATTTGAAAACAACAAAATGTGTTAGAAATAAATATCAATAAAAAAAACTTACATGATAGGACGCGCAGCGTCAAACACCCCACAAATTCAAACTGCTTCTGAACTAACGTCTCACACAATTGAATGGAAATGCACTTGTGGTCAAGGTTGGGAGTAGGAGGAGCCAATACCATAAACATCGAATACATAGAAGCTCAATACCGTAGAGGCCCAGGATATTTTAGTTTTAAGAACAAAATCTAAAACTGCGGCATTTTGTCGCCGGCGCGCCCGCCCGAGGGTTAAAAAGAAAGGTTTAGTTCGTGTCACATAAACCTCATTTCGGACTATAGCAAAAATTTAAAAACACTTCGTAAGATTCCCTCTTGCGAATAAAAAGAATACCTTATTTAAGACCAGTAAATTATTGATATCCAAGTCCTTAAGAATCACCATGACGGTGACAGAAGATAAACCTGCAGGAGAATTTCCGTTTAAGTCAACTAGAATTTTGTCCAACACAACATTAAACAATATGGAAGCCAGAAGGACACCTAGTTTGTCACTTTGTTAGAAGTTTATCCTTCCAGAAGAAGCAAGTCAGACAAAAAAGTGGTAAATGCCGATTTTGACAAAGAGGAAATGTAATTCCTTAAGAAAATTGGAACCTCAAACCGAATTAAATCGCGCCTGATACAGATTTTAGTGTTTAATATAGTTTTTTATGATGAGAGTGTTGGCTTAGAGGTAGAAAGGAGTTAGAACATCGCCCACGTTTGGATTTCCTTCTTTGGACAAAAAGATAGTACAACTAGCGGCCCAAGAATAGGGAAAAATTTTCATAGTATTTATGTGAAAAAGTTTATCTAGTGAATTTATATTGCATCTTTTTAGTAAAAGAACTGTGGTGCCATCAGGCTTAACAGAGGAAACTTTCCACCCGACCATAGAAACCTTAACCTCTTCAAAAGATTGGACTGGTCAATATCTCTCTTTTTGCAAGAGGCGGGCAGGCAAAAAGAGATCATTATCTTTAAACCACAGGGCTTTGAAAATGGTCCCGAATTTGATGGTCAAGTTTTTAAGTTTAGGGTAGACTGTGATCTTAGTTACCGGTTTCCCATCTAATATAGAATATCCAACGCTGGAGCTTTTTAGCATACAGGTCTTGCAATTTTGTGTACATACTACGCAAAATCTTGTCAGAAGGATCCAACCGGGAAGGTTGCGAAAACGAGCAGCGAAACCACATTTCCGTCGAACATACTATCAAGTGCAAAAGTAAATCGGTGCAGAGAAAAATGCAATTAAAACCAATCACAACCGATCAGGAACCGATACCACGCAAATTTCTAGACATTGTATCTTGTGGATGTACATCTACCTGTAGCAGGTCATGTACATGTCGAAAAGTAGGTTTAAAATGTTGTTTTGTGCAACACTTGTCCATAGAGAAACTGTCGAAAAGATGTAGAGGGCTCAAATGACAAAAACGACAAAGTTGATGACAAACTTTCAACGATAGTACCTTTACTAAGATCAACTGCTTCATTGAAAAGAAAAGCAAGTGAATCACCTGTGATAAGTGAGAATGTAAGTGACGATGGCTATTAATATAGAATAAGCCTATTGAGAAAACTACATTCAAGAAAAACGCTCCGTGAACTCAACCTCAAGGTTGGTGCGAAATTGTGTTTTGAAAAAAACTGAAAAATTGTATTTATAAAGCTAAAACTTTTTTTAGTTAAACGCACAGATTTTTGTCATATAACATTGTTGAAAATATAACTAAAAACAAATCCAAAGATACCAAGTTTATAACTGTGCGATAATTAGAAAGCGAGATACAAAAATTCAAAAAAAAAAACAAATTCAAGATGGCGGAGAAAAAAGCTGCGTTTCTTGTTTAGATACCATTTTAATGGAAAAACTGTAAGTTGTGAGTTAGTTTTCCGCAATATTTTTAAGATGTTGTAAATTACCGAAATATAAGACCTTAAAGTTAAGGGTAAAATTTTTGCGTTTTGCGAAAAAAATTACTTTGTTTGTTTTTTTGATCTCTACCGGATTTTAAAAAATTTTTTCAAATCGTCCCCGTTTAGATGAAAAATTACATCCAAAATTTTTTTAAAAAACACCGTACCTCTCAAATGCACCATTTTTAAATTCTAGCGTAAATCGATGATAGCTACAAAGAGGCTACAGTAAAATTATAATTATTTTAATCGGTTACAATAAACCAAAACGAAATTATTTTCCAGTTTGTTTGCGTCCAGACCGCTATTTATACCGTCTTTTGTTAAAAATTTTTTAAAACAAATCAACGCCATAGGATTCAGCTTTTCAAACCCGCTTAAGATGCCTTTGAATCGACGCTAGGACTTTGCGTTCGTTAACGCCAGGTGTTCTCCCCAAAGCTGACGTCGCTCAATATTAGTGGAAGGAGCTGCGTAGAGCGCATCTGTGTGAGAGAGGACGGCAGCAAGTCGATTTTTATTGATTTTACGGAGTCCGTATATTTCTTAGAATCACTATTTTTTCATTTTTTTTTTTTAGAAATAAAATAAGTAACAAATTTGTTTTAAAAAATCACAAGTTTTTGTTTTATTTAATTTTAAAATTATTATCTCGGGAAACTGCTAATGTCAGTGCCAAAAGTGACACACGTCTGAACTCAGAATGCTTAAATTTACCTAAAACTGCAAAAACTTAGACAGTTCTATTAAAAAAATTAGAGATGACGTCATTGCAAAAAGTAAAAAGGGTAAAAAATTACTTTCAATTTCAGAAAATATGCGCTTTAAAAAAACAAAATTGACGCGTCCAAGGATTTTATCCTTAATTATTTGTAGAGCTTAGATACAGGGTGGGCCATTAGTGCAAGCACAAGCAATATCTCAAAAATGTTAGGTTTAGAAAAAAAATTTTTTAATAAATGTTGTGTAGATTAATGAGCTAACATTTCAAAATTATTTTTGGTTTATGCAGGGTGTTCCATAAAAGCGTAAAATATCAAAGTATGTTTTTTTAAGTAAAACTACCCATACTTTATTGCAAATTTGAATTTCTTGAACGATTCTAATGTGAATTTATGTATTAAACAAGGTGTCTAAAATGGACGGTTTTCGTGTTATTTTACTTTCTCCGAAAATTTGACGCTTCGAAAAAAATGAGTAATTCAGGTATCTAACTCTTATAGATTTTTGGGTAAGAGTTATATACCTACAACCTTATTAGAAAGTTTTATTAAATTTTACATTTAACATCACATAAAAATTATGTGGTGTTATTTGATAAATTAAGTTATCCATGAATTTAGGGAGTTCAACTTAAATAATTGATTACTCAAAACTTACAGTGCGTTTCTGAAAATAGGCGCCGCTTTTTCTATTGGACCCATAGATGGGGTCAAAGGTGCCGCAGATTAGGTTATTTCATGTGGCAACGCTGCCATTTCTTATATCTAAATGTAAATGAAGTTAGCTAGCTGCTTCCATAGGGACCTGTTTTCAATTACTTACCTAATGGCATACCTAAGTGGCATCTAGTGCACTGTAGTAAAGTTGAAAAGTGAACAACTAGCTTTAGTTATCACATGTAATGCATAATAAAGCTGGAAAATTGCAATTGGATAAATTTCAGAATAACTGAGTTATTCATTTTTTTCGAATCGTCAATTTTTCTAAAAAAAGTTAAATAACGCAAAAACCGTCTAATTTAGACATCCTGTAGTATATATAAAGTTACGTTAGATTTGCTCCAGAAATCCAAACTTGCAAAAAAATAGATAGTTTAGTGAAAACTGCATATCGATATCTTTTTCCGTTCTTGTATTAATTATGAATAGAGCGATGAGATTTAGTAATTTTTCAGGGTCAACAATGTTTTAATTAATTTTAATATTTATTTTATGCGAAGAAATAGTATATTACATACCGAGGTGTTAAGAGTTTCATTCTTGTCGAGACATTTAATGAAACTTCACACCGAGGCTTGTATACTATTTTATTCACAATCATTTATTTTTGTCTAAATCTTATTCAAAAATTGGTTTTTAATTACTATGGGTGTAATATTTTACTTGCAGACAAAAGATAGTCATATGGTAAAATTATATTTGCAGCGTTTATTAATAAATTATAAATACAATATAAATAAATTTGTCTAAAACAAATGAAATTATTTATTGTACTCTTTTCGACTGAAAAAGTAAAAAAAAAGAATTACTTCCAGAAAAAGTAAGGAAGATATCAATTAGTATACACAACATTTAAAGATTGGTGTCAAGACAAGATAAGATTTCCGAAAATGTCGTGCTAGCTTACTTTTGTGAATTGGCAAAAGTAAAAAAAATTCAACATTTTGGGCGACATATTCCATGCTGCGAAAAACATTAAATATTCACAAAAAGATCGACATGTCACAGTTTGCAAAATTACAAGTCTTCCTAAAAAACAAAAAGCTAAGAAATCAAACGTCTTTACATCTGCAAACGTCAATAAATTTTTAAATGAATCTCCGTTAGAATTTCTTCTTCAAAAAGTATTTTTTATTAGTTTTACAAATAATACATTCTTACACATACATTTTAGGTTGCTTTATTAATTGGTATGTCTGGTGCTTGTCAGAGTGGTGTTTTTAAAAAAAAAAAAGTACCAAAAAAAAATAAATAAAAAATTGGGTTTTTGGTGTAAACTTCAGTTTTAAAAATTCGGTCCAACTGTAATTACAGAGAATCACCCTTAATCTTATACCTTGAATGGTGCCTTAATTTTAACAAATACAACAAAATTGCTTTTGATTTTTATATCGATAAACTACATAGAAACCTGTAAAAAATTGGTATTTTTGCTGTAGGTTTCAGTTTTAAAAATCCGGTCCAACTGTAATTACAGAGAATCACCCCTAAACTAATACTTTAAATGGTGCCTTAATTTTAACAAATACAACAAAATTGCTTTTGATTTATTGTTTATATCGATAAACTACATAGTAATCTGTAAAAAAGTTGGTGTTTCTGCTGTAGGTTTTAGTTTTAAAAATCCGGTTCAACTGTAATTACACAGAATTACCCTTAAACTTATACCTTAAATGGTGCCTTAATTTTAACAAACAACAAAATTGCTTTTGATTTATTGTTTATATCGATAAACTACATAGTAATCTGTAAAAAGTTGGTATTTTTGCTGTAGGTTTCAGTTTTAAAAATCCGGTCCAACTGTAATTTCAGAGAATCACCCCTAAACTAATACTTTAAATGGTGCCTTAATTTTAACAAATACAACAAAATTGCTTTTGATTTATTGTTTATATCGATAAACTACATAGTAATCTGTAAAAAAGTTGGTATTTTTGCTGTAGGTTTCAGTTTTAAAAATCCGGTCCAACTGTAATTACAGAGAATCACCCTTAAACTAATACTTTAAATGGTGCCTTAATTTTAACAAATACAACAAAATTGTTTTTGATTTATTGTTTATATCGATAAACTACATAGTAATCTGTAAAAAGTTGGTATTTTTGCTGTAGGTTTCAGTTTTAAAAATCCGGTCCAACTGTAATTTCAGAGAATCACCCCTAAACTAATACCTTAAATGGTGCCTTAATTTTAACAAATACAACAAAATTGCTTTTGATTTATTGTTTATATCGATAAACTACATAGTAATCTGTAAAAAAGTTGGTATTTTTGCTGTAGGTTTCAGTTTTAAAAATCCGGTCCAACTGTAATTTCAGAGAATCACCCCTAAACTAATACTTTAAATGGTGCCTTAATTTTAACAAATACAACAAAATTGCTTTTGATTTATTGTTTATATCGATAAACTACATAGTAATCTGTAAAAAAGTTGGTATTTTTGCTGTAGGTTTCCGTTTTAAAAATCCGGTCCAACCGTAGTTTCAAAGGATTACCCCTAAACTAATACTTTAAATGGTGCCTTAATTTTAACAAATACAACAAAATTGCTTTTGATTTATTGTTTATATCGATAAACTACATAGTAATCTGTAAAAAAGTTGGTATTTTTGCTGTAGGTTTCAGTTTTAAAAATCCGGTCCAACTGTAATTTCAGAGAATCACCCCTAAACTAATACTTTAAATGGTGCCTTAATTTTAACAAATACAACAAAATTGCTTTTGATTTATTGTTTATATCGATAAACTACATAGTAATCTGTAAAAAAGTTGGTATTTTTGCTGTAGGTTTCCGTTTTAAAAATCCGGTCCAACCGTAGTTTCAAAGGATTACCCCTAAACTAATACTTTAAATGGTGCCTTAATTTTAACAAATACAACAAAATTGCTTTTGATTTATTGTTTATATCGATAAACTACATAGTAATCTGTAAAAAAATTGGTATTTTTGCTGTAGGTTTCAGTTTTAAAAAATCTGTTTAACTGTAATTTCAGAGAATCACCCCTAAACTAATACTTTAAATAGTGCCTTAATTTTAACAAACACAACAAAATTGCTTTTGATTTATTGTTTATATCGATAAACTACATAGTAATCTGTAAAAAAGTTGGTGTTTCTGCTGTAGGTTTCAGTTTAAAAATCCGGTTCAACTGTAATTACAGAGAATTACCCTAAACTAATACCTTAAATGATGCCTTAATTTTAAAAAATACAACAAAATTGGTTTTCTTTTATTGTTTAAATCGATAATTTTAAAAAATATGGTTTGTATTACAATTCCCTGACACAAAAACATACCAACCCCGGTCTTTTGTGGTAACTAATCGTCAATGGATTGTAACTCGTATATTGCTCTTCAAAAAGATATTAAAACAACAGACTGGTTATACAGTTGCGGTTGGGACAACACCTGCCTAATTTATATTATTATAAAAATAAAAAATAATAATAATACTCAATGTATTTCAAATTATGTGATGTTAACATGTACACAGAACATTGTTTTTGAAGGACTGCTGCTACATTATTCGCAGACAATGGTGGAGTTTTGTTGCACTTAAAGAGCCTAGGTGGTTAGAAGTCATGTGCAGTAGCCGAAGGTTATGTTGAAAAATCACTTGATGGTCAAGTTAAAGTAGCACATATGTTGTCTTCTCAGGACACATCAACAATAGAGTCAGAGCAGGAGATATCAGTGATTGATACGTCCTCAATGCCAGGGCCTTCTTCCACAACTGTACACTCAGAGGCACGACATATTAGTATTAGT